>JAMKCH010036293.1:0-15329 GCA_023653785.1 Ophioderma brevispina
AAGGACACGATCGACTCGAACACCCATCCACTTCCTTGATTCTGGAATTTGGCTATCATTTCCAGGATTGTGGCTTTCCAACTCGCGTAGAGCTCCTCAAGATCGGTGGCTTCCAAAATCACGTCTGGGTCTTCACCTGTACCTGAGTCAAATGGTCGTTCTATCATCACATCTTGACCCGTTTGAGGATCGGTTTTTTTCATCTGGCACCTGAGACGAACTTTTGCTTTCGTCTGTCGATTGTTCCCCAGGAGGCTAATCACCATGTTTTTCACGGTCGCCAAGAAACTTTCGGGGTCATATCTGGGTTTTCCATCTATTTGTACTGGGTGGTGAAATTGTTGAGAGATGATTTTTCTCGGCGGATTTTGAAAGGATGTCTCGGTTCTCGAGGAGGTTCCTCGACATTGAAAAAAGCGAGTTCATCGAGTGGGTCAGGAGTTAAATGATAATTTTCCCTCAAGTACCTTTTTAGATCAGCTTTTTTCAGCTTTGAGTATCCTCGAAGACCTCCAATTCTTGCACTCGCTTTCATCTCTTTCAGGGTGAGATCTTCTCTGGCTCTCCTTTCAGCTGTGATTTGTTCTCGTCTCTGCCTTCTTTCTTCGTTTCTCGTTGAAGCTGGACTACTAAGAAATTCTAGAAGTTCAGGTTTCTTCATGCGTGAGTAACCGCTGTATCCTTGCTCTTTGGCATACTTTTTTAGCTTCCACAGAGGGAGGGTTTCGAGATTCGGAATTCGAATTCTTCGACGCGGCATAGTTCTTTTATTATTATGATGAAAATTAATTTTATTTTTATTTTTTTTAAGCCAAAAAAAAAATCTCAAAAATTAATTTTGAGATTTTTTCTTCAAGTAGTATTTTCTGCAAGCTTTTTTTCGAGATTCTTTAGTCTTCTCATATAACTCTTTGCTATACTTTTGACTTGGTAAAATCGGAACTCCGAGTTGTCTAAAAAGATCAGCTCCACCTTTCATTTGAATGTATTTAGGACAACAAAATTTGTTTGGATTCTTTTTATGAGAAAGTCTAATCCACTGGTCCTTATAGAAAACAAACAGATGGTCATTTTCAACTTTGGACTCGATAGTGATCTCTTTTTCAACATTGTGATAGATTTTGAATGCTTCCATTTTTTTTTATTATATGTCATTTAAAAAAAAAAATATCCCGGCTGGAATTTATCCAGTCGGGATTTGTTTTTAATCACTCTCTGAATCATAATCGGAATCAGACTTGGAATCGGACTCATTCAGAATATAATCAGTATCATAGTATTTATTTTTGGAGTCCTTGCATTCTTTCCTGCCATTGTATCGGATATACGCCGGAAGATCTGTCGATATGTCAAGGGTTTTTAGACTTTTGAGGAGGGCACTCGGGGCGTAGACTTTGAACTTATCGTTGGAGTCATCGCCCACCAGAGTGACGATACAACCGGGACCGAATTCGGTATCGGTGAATTTTAATCTCGTGAGGGTGTAGATTTTTCCCAGTTCTAGCATATCAAAGTTTCCAACTGCTTGATTTTTCTTTTGCTTTTGCAAACGGGCTTCGAATTTCTTAGCTGAAATTTTTGCTTCCATCATTTTTTTATTATATGTCATTACTCAAAAAAAAAAATATCCCGGCTGGATTTTATCCAGTCGGGATTTAGTTTTTCTTTGGGGGTTTCGCTAGATCGAAGTCATAGTACATATTTCCGGTCTTCTGGCTTTTACGCTTGCCTTTGGGTCTGACTAGAAGAGGTAGTTCTTGGTCCTCTAGTCTCCTGGCTAGAACCGATGTAGTCCATACTTCTTCGCCGCCGGCTAGAGTCATGATGGTTGATACTCCTTTGCTGGTTTCGACCTTTTTGGTGTCTTCGATCATGTAGACCTCACCTTTTTCCAAGTCTGCAAATGGGATAACTTGGTTTTCTGGTCCTCGAGGAGCTGGTCGAACTCTTCGGTTGAGATTTCGAATTTTGAGCCATCTTTTTTTAGTATATGCAAATTTCATAACCCGATTTTTTTTTTTTTTTGCAGAAATTTTGGTATTGGGGCAAACCCCACAGGGGCTTGGGTTGGGTGGGTCAAATCCTGGTGGGGTTTGACAGGAACTGCTGTCAAAACCCCTGGGGTTTTGGTGGGAAATGGGGTCAGTGGGGGCTTGTAGGGCAATTGCTGTGGTTGTATGTGGTGGGGTATGTGGTTTGGCAAAAAGTACAGGGTGGAACAGAAAATGAGCTCGAATCCTTACTTTCCTACTACTAGCCATCTCAAAACCCGCCGAATACTCCAGAGTTGAAGGGGGTATACACACAACTTACCCGTGTTTGTTTGTTTGTATGTACATTTTTGCTATTTGTTTTTGGTGTAGAATATTACGAAATTTTACACAATACAATTAATGTGATTAAAAATATGTTTAATTATTTCAAGGTGCACATCCGTACCCAGGTATGGCTCCTCGGGAAGTCATAGATGCAATCAAAAATGGCTACCGACTTCCTAAGCCTGAGCACTGCAGTGAGGAAATGTAAGTGGGACATTTTGTGATGTGGAACAACATGGCAAAGAAAAATATTCAAACACTGTAAAATTAACCCGTTCCAAAAGTGACTATATTAGAAAATAATTTGAATGTTTATATTGTGTGTATCTTGTAGAAGTAACTGATACTATCTTAGTATCTTAGTTTGGCTTGCCTGTTAGCCCAGAACAATAACATAATTGCCAGTATCTGATGTATGTGTTGATCCACCTGACACCTGTCAGATGAATAGCTTGAAGCACGTTTGTAGAATACAATACCTGCATTGTTTTCAAACGTGCCAAAAAGCATGTCGGATACATAGTGTATGCAGGTGATGATGCCAATGCCCTGGGCTGACAGATCAGTCTAAAGATGATGAATATAATACTGCCAATTTCTCCAGATCTCCAAATCATTTTTAAAGTTGGAATAATTTTAGTAAAAGTCCATATTTAGCAATGTTTGAATATTTTTCTCTGCCATACATTTTTGACCCTACATTTTTAATAGGAGGTTTTAATCTATCGAACAGAATTTTTTTAAAGTAGGTATTTTTACTAAAATCTACATGTCCTGAGAAAAAAATTACTGATTGTGTAAAATGTTCAAAATTGTTGTGAAATTACAGGTCTTTGATATGAACAAGTTTTGATTAAAAATTCTAAGCATTATAATAGTGGAGGAGCTACGACCTGCTAAAATTGTCGTTTACCTAACACTACAGAAAAGGGTTTGCCCACTATAATTGTTTAGTAATAGACCTCCTGGTCAGTGCTAGGTAGTTAGTACAATCAAATTGTGGTAGCACTTTTTTGCTACCGGGGCATTTTAAAACCCACCATCCACCAGTATGCAAAAGCACATTTTTAAGGGTAGGGGAAACATAAAAGGCTATATCTCAACTTCTAACAACAGCATTATAAATGAATATCTAGCATCAATTGGATGTCTAAATGATTCCCCTGAAATAGCAGCTCCTTTTGAAGCCAATCAAAATCAATGCATATCTATGGGTACAATATGACGACGTGTGTGTGTAAAACGTACCCAAGTCTACATTTGGCATTCGTTCGCTAATCACTGATCGTTCAAATTTAAAAAGATACAGGAACAACAAAATCAGCTGTTGACATTGAGCTCATTGAAGGTATATGGGATGCCAAATAGTAGGAGTCATGTGCCATCGTGCCATCTCGCTCAATAATACTAGCAATATTGATTGATATCGTGATTTATTGCTTTTGAACTTGAGCACTTCTTGCACTCTGGTGGAAATACCATCAAAATTAGGTTTGAGTATTCAAAACAAATGATTGCCATTTTTTTATATCTCAAAAGAACAAAAGACGAAATTTGATTCCATAAAAGTTACCAGATTTTTTGTTTTAATTTTTTGATCCTGTTGACCCCTCAGATGCCGCTTATAGGAGGGCACCTAATTGTCGATACAAAAAATTCCTTCCCAATCCTCCCTAGTGACTTGTTAAAGTCAGAAGGCTGCAGAAATGTTGGGCGCTTATTAGTACACATATCCTCTTACACAAGAAACCACAGATTTTAAACACTACTTACAGCACTAGATCCTATGAAAGTGACAGACTGGGCGTATCTTTCCGATTCCATCCCTTTCTGCTGTTGTACCTGATAATTCCCTAACATCCTATAGGAAATCTGACAATTACCGCAAAAAGATGAGTCGGCGGTATTTTTGTTGTCAGATCTAGAAACAGTTGCTCCCACTAACCAGGCAGGGTAACGCTCCCCGTGATTTTTTGTCAGGTGAGTTTGAAGGTTTAAAAGGGACGTTAGGGATATAGATTAACAAATGAATGATTGAAGCTGCAATATTAGCTCACTGGGGGACACGTTCTTTTCCAATGTTCTCTTGCCAAGTTTTCTTGATGCATCTTTCACTGCCAAGCAACGCCTTGGTGGCCTTCTTTTTAACAATGCCCGATAGTGAACTACTTGAATCAAAAACCTTTGATGGCGTGGAATTCAGGCATGGCATGGCAGACTTGTTTTGTATCATTTTCAGTTTTTTTTTTTTTTGAAAAAATAACCTATACAGTGATTCAAAGACTGTAGCTCGGCTATAACCTAACCGATATGAATGATCTTTGCAGCAATTAAGATAATGACCTAGGCTTTCAGAATGAATACTACATATGTTGATATATGTTACGTAAAAAAAATCAAAATGCGACACATCACAGGGTCATTTTTTTTTTTGACCAACCCTGTACTGAGTTAATCTTTTTACCTCTGGTGCGGAACCATAGCTCTTCGCTATACAAGTGATTGTTTTGTAGTAAGATACACAAGGAACAACCGAATCAGTGTCAGGTGATTGAATAACAAATCCCTCTGGTCGTTTGAGCTGCAGGTGTAGCATGCAACAAAAGTTTGGTGTCTGTCTTCGTCTGGTCAGATCTCAGCCATTCCCTAACACCTTCTCCTTGGGTGACTGAAACGCTGGCACATCTCTGAAGCCACACCAATAACTGCCGGGTGCCTTTCAGATTTCCCTTGGGGCTATTTGATTCCATACACTGTTAATTACAATGCTTATCCAAAAGATTTGGACTCCACCACGACATCCATTTGACTGAGCTCATCAAAGGATTGCTTGCCAATCATGAATTTCTTTGTTCACTAGGAGACGAAGAAAGCCGGTGGCGTAGGCTCAAGATGGACTACCCCCAAGGGGACGCGTGCTTCCGCCTCTCCTGTTCAACATTTGTACCAACGACAACCTAAGAGTGCAGGAACCTGTCTTTTTATCTATAGGCCAGAATACGATCTTGAATTAGCGCACAAGATACAGACTTCACAGTTGTCGTAGAGACTACTCTCCAACGCTTTGGCTGAACTCACTCCCTTATGAGAAAAGCCACCTACGGTGCAAATCATCAAGACACGGTGTGTACTTTCCGTCTCGCAACCGTGAAGCCAAACGCCAGCTAAGTAACCTGGTTGGAACACCCTGGACCATCGGTGATATATCGTTTCTACGTAGGAGTTACTTTGGATCACATACTCTCTTATAACACCAACATCACGAAAGTGAAGAGTAAAGTATATTCCGCAATAACATCTTGAACAAACCAGCTGGCACAATATAGGAGGCCGCCACATACCATAAGAATTGACGCACTTGCACTTTGCTACTCATGTGTCAGAGTTGCCTGCCCGTCTGAAAGATCAACCCATCATTGCCAAAGCTTGATCTTGCGTTAAATGCCTCCTGCCGGCTTATCACAGGATTGTCTTCGCCACCTCTAACAGAGAACGTAATAGGATTTGCTCTTCCAAGACACCATTGAGTGTAGGCGAGTCACATAAGAGCGTGCTGCCAAGTATCTAATGTGGAAGCACACTCTGTCCGAACAGCTGTAAACCGCCTTAAATCAGAGAGAGTTTTCTTATTCACAGTCCAACCAGTCCAAAAAACTTGCTATCAACCAAGTCACATCAATTGGTTTGAACCTGGTGACATCTTGAAACCAGAATCCCGCCATCTGGTTTCCTGCAGAAGTGGGGCTACCTGCAAGCAGATATCATGAATAAGAACTTGTGGTTGTGGAACAGCACTACAGACAATGGAAACTCTTCTTGTCTGCTGCCCATGTTAGAGCAACAATGCCAGACACGACTTTGGCAGAATTCAGTGAGCACCATACCATTATACTCTCTCTGGCTGGGATCCATATTTGAAACTACGTTGTTTGGATATGATAGGAAAGAAAAGAAAAAGAAGAACTTGTGATGAAGCGCACATTTTTTTTAATGGTCCTAAGGCCATTGGTTATGGGACAGCGTTGTTGGTCTGGTCTTCTATAGGTCTAAGCAACCTCCTTTTGTTTTGCCCTCCGCCAAGCTTAAGCATGTTAGCGATGTCTCTTGTTACAATCAACACCATATCAATTGTTGGCAACCATTTTCCGACCCAGTGAACAGCTATTAGGTCCTTGTTTGGAGCAAGCTCACACAACATGTTGTTGCTTCACCAGCCTTTACCATCTGCACCGTTGCACCGTCAACATGCCATCATCAAAGATAACAACCGTCGACATTTGATTGCCGGATAGTGTAGATTCTCGGCTGTCTTTCTGCCTGCTTTTGTATAAGACTCTACAAGTAATACGGCTTTCTTCTTTTAAGACTTAGTAATAGTACAGCTGAAAGTTATTGGAGAAGGTTCCCCTTTCAATCGGGATATCCTAGCCCTTGGCATGATTACAAATCGGCAATTAGAGGTCTCTATCAGCCTTACTAATAGAGACTTTTCATACACTGTTTTCACCTTTTGTCGCTAGTGTATAAAAAGTCGTGATTTTCAAGTTTGCATGGAGTCCCAGAACTCAGTAATATTCAGTCTTCGTCCACTATTCCTGTTGTCAACCTGTCACCTTCTGTCACTTACTATAATGAGCCTTTTCATACCCTGCTTTCACTTTTTTCGCTATGTAGCAAAAGTCTTGAATTTTCAAGTTCTGCAGGGGTCTCGAACTCCAGTAGTATTCGTCTTCGTTCCACATAGTCGTCACCAGCAAGGTCCCTAATCAAAGTGAGTTTAATAAGCAATGTGTCGCAAGTTTCTTGATACCATTGAACTATCGTAGCCAGGTTTGATGTATCACTCATCTACCTTGTTCATATCAGAATGGATTTGTCGTTCAGATCAGAATGTACAAATTACCAAAAGCTTCTGAACCTCTTCTTTGAGTCTCTTAATTGTGGGATAGTTACTTCTTGTGTGCAGTACAATTACCAGTATAATGTCGGTCACTACATACCCTTCATGGCTGATCGTTATGCGTTCTTTGGTGATAGTCCGAAAACCAGCATTCACATGCTTCCTTTTGACTCATGCCAATAATGCCTCCCTTGGCCTTAGCAAAGTTGATTTGCCTGTGCTAAGGCCGCATATATCCAAACCTGAAGAAACTACTGCATTAACGCCTTACCGCATGATTGCCATTCTAATTTCGCGGTACCCTACAGAATGACCCCTCCTCAGCAGTCCATGTCATAAGTACTAGGTAGCCATCTCAAACAGTTTGGTCTATTCATTGACATAGGGTCATAGTGGCATATTTTCAGAGACTTCTTCTGCCCTACTGAACTGCACTAACAACTGAACCTTATCTGCTGGTCACTTCTACCAGACTGCTACTGATAAATGCTTTCCATTTGAAGGTGGGAACAATAATACTTCCATGATTAACTTATTAGTGGGTCGTATACCCCCAATTCTATTTGGTACTTTTAAAAAAAAACCGTGGAATTATCTACAGAATTGAAGGTAGTTAGAAGTTGAATCTCCCATACGTGTACATGTTCTCTGGTGAACTCTTTCAGCTTGCTGCCATTGGATCTCTCCTTAGCCTCCACATAGAATCGCCAGGTCAACAAGTGATGGCACAATCTCTGCCCAAGGAATTGCCATCATCGCCTATACATTTTAATGACAGTGTAACTGTGATGAAGTCAGTTGGAGAGAAAATTTATTTGGGCCAATATCCTACATTGGCGGGAACAGTAGTTTCTTTTTTTGATGCATTGAAGGCATTTCCAACCTGGCACCTTCTCTTATTGTGCAATTTGAGCGAGCGCAACCTCAATAGCTTAGTTGGGGTGCACGGAAGACTTAGTGGACATGGTCAGGTGTGAAATGTTGGCGGTGGGGTGGTGGGAGGGATAAAAAAACTAAAAAATCAATAAAACTCAAAAACTTAAAAAATACTTTATTTAAATATTTGTATAAGAAATGGTAGCTTTTCTTTCAAAATCCCAGTGTATGGTCCTACAATTAAAGAACACTGCAAAACTTAATGTGAAAAATTGTGCTGCGAGAATGGCTCAAAATACAATTAATCAGACCAATTTTTTTTTCTTAGGCTTCTGGGGCTTCACCCAAAACCACCATCAAAGCATGTTTTACACTAAGTCTCATCAAGTGCCACGGCCATTTTGTGCACCTATTCTTGAAAATCCTTGGTCTGCTCCTGACAAAAGAATTATTCATAACTCATATGCATGTCAATGTCAGTAGAGCAGCTATGTTATTGTCACAGGTATAGATACAGATTGTTAACCAATTTAGGTAAAGGAAGGGTAGCAAATTCGTTTTTTTTATATATATTTCCTTGTAGTGATTCCGAACATCAGGTCGCAACACCCTACCCAAACACAATGCGAGGAGCCCTGGAGTTGGCATAATCCGCTCCAATGTTTTGTAATTCATAAAACTAATTTAAAACTTATAGGTAAATATATTTGTTTTCATGAACATTTAGCCGAAACTTCGGTAAAAAAAAATCGAATGCTTTCTGGGATTTTTTTTATTCAAAACCAAATCCTGTTAATTTGCCGTGATTTTACATGTTCGTGAGGGTGCACTCACGTATGACGTCATATTAATGGCCGTTCGTAGTATGGTTGGGTTCTATTTTGTCTCGCTTGATAGAGGAACCAGAGCTACATAGGTAACCAATTCAGCATCTGGTATATCATTTATGAAAATATCATCAAGCTATACCGCGCCCTTTGGAAAGTTTACAGAAAAGGCTCATAAGAGGAGAGCAAGCAAGAGCTGTGTATTTAAGAATGGAAGTACCTAATATAAAATATATCAGTAATATTTTGTCTCATAAGCCAGCTGTACTATCCATTACCTAACAACATGATATTTATCTGCATTTAGTCTAGTGATGAGTAATAACCAAGTAAAATCTATCACTCAGCGTTAATATTTCCCCCACCACCTTACTTTCTGACATTTCCCGTTACTGAGGGTCTGTTCTATTATGACCTGTAGCAAAAAAGTGCTACCACAATTTGAGAGTACTACCTACTGCACTAATCTAGAGGGGTGTCTATACTAACGAATTTATGGTTCAAACCTTTCTGTAGATTGTTAAGTAAACGAAACGCTTAATTAGGCTCGTATGAGATTTAGCCTCCTGGACCTATAAAGCAAAAACATTTATGTAAACTGTAAATAATATAATGCTAATGTAGCACATTGTTTACGATACATTCTCTAGAATGCGTGGAGAATACACTTGTTTTATTTGTGATCCCACATTCTCTGTGATGACTACCTGTTGAAAACCGCCCCAACCTACGACCTGCATTCAATGAACTCGAGAAACCACTTGGGAATATGTTGTCATCCGGCCTCAGGTATCCATAATCTAAATGCTGTAAATGAGTGTCTGGGTTAATGGTACTTATTTGTAACTATTGTAGTGTAAGGAGTTACAATGGGAAATTGGTCATTCATTGTACCAAAGGCGTCATCAGAAGGCCATGGTTGTCCAAATCTCAACCGGACTGTCTAATGGGCAGAATATAATATCTATGTTCTATTGTGAGCTTCAAAATTAGTAGCAAATTATATAATTATAAATCTGGTATTATACTGCTACGATCTTTCAACTCTGCAGATCAAATTGCTGGCCCTGGTCATCTTGTGTGCAGCACTCTTTACACTCCACCCCTGATACCATATTGAATAATATGCCTTCATTATCATCTAGTTTAACATTGACCAAATCCCAGCTATTGAAAGGTCTCGAAGCATGTAAACAGATCGTCATCTTCTTTATTGATACAATGTCTGAATATGCCTTTAATTCAATTTACAATCTTTACATTCGAGTGTAAAGTTTTACCACTTATAAAAAGGATAGCTGAACTATTTCAAATTACCGGCCGTGTCAAGCTTACCATGTACGTATTCCAAAATTCTGAAAGGCTAGTATTTAATAGGTGTGTAAATTATATTGATACCCATAATATCTTAATGACAAACAATTTGGCTGTCGATCAAACTGTCTACCTAATTATACTGCCGTTAGTATATAAAGTGCACGAATGCAGGGGAAAGAAATGAAACAACCCTTGGAATATTATTAGATTTTCAAAAGCTTTTGGCTACTATTGATCACAATATCCTTCTACATACATTAGAACATTATGGTTTTCGCGAGTTTGTTCCTTCAATGGTTCAAGCAATTACTTGATAGAAAACAATATGTTATTACACACTCTTGTGATTCTGAACTTTAAAATATTATGCGGGGGTACCGCCTTACTCGCGTCGCAGGATCAATTTTGGGTCCTCTTCTTTTTATAACTCTAATGTCAATGAATACTAATACATCGGAAAATTCGACTAACATATGTCTATTTGCTGATGATACCACGATTTTATTTTCACATCACGATCTGAGTCAAATAAAAATGATAAATGATGAACTTAAAGAAATTAGTAATTGGTTTTTAAAGCAAATAAGCTGTCAGTTATGCCAGAAAAAACGAATTATATGCTACTAGGTACACCTAGAATGACATCAACGAATGTCGAGACGTGTGATGGTCGTCAACAATGAATATCATTTTAGAAAATAAGGTCTTTTAGAAAGAGTGCAAAAACAAACTTCTAGTAGACTACGGAATTGCCCACGTGAAACATCATATTGATTGCGTAGCCAAAACTTCAAAAATATGGTGGCATGAACCGTTTAAACCTTCTTGCAGAACGTATATTATATACCTATATTTCACTTTATTTTTACCTTACCTAATATGGTATATAATACGGGGAAACCTGTAAAACTTACTAGAGAACTATAAAACTCAAAATGGCAATAAAAACTCATATCAAACATGTCACTACAGAGCTCAGACCGCTCTCTCTTCAAAATATCATGTATAAACTGTTAATGTATGTATAATATTCGAAACTAGGCGTTTTTTATGTATAGTTATTCAGTAAATGATTTGCCCATCGCCTTTAGTACAACGAGAAACAGGGTTGTATTTCCCCACACTTTCTTAAGCCTTTTTCATACTGACAGACAGATATGCAATGGATTTTAATTTAACTACGATAAGAAATTGTTCTCTGACCAGTCTGTCCGAACTAAGGTCCTATTCTTTGGAATGCTCTTGAAAAATGAACTTAAAAATCTACTTCCGTCAAATGCTTCCGTAAAAGCTTAAGGCAAAATTCTCTAAATATAATTTAATTTTATCAAAATTGATAATACATTCTGTCTTGTATTTTGTGTTCTACTTTTTGTTTTTTAAATCGATTTAATTATATATGTATCGTGTAACAAGGAAGCTACTTTACGGGCCTCACTGGCCTCCCAGTCTTTTCCTTCCTCCAAAAGTTTCTTCTATTGTTTTTGTTTTTATGGTCTAACCTTTATGATTTTTATGGAAATAAATTTTAATCTTAGCACCATGCAAAGTACAAGTTGTGGTCATAGAAAGGATCGCTTTGCAGGAAAGAAAAACAAAAAAGTCACATGTAGAACTCAACAAAACCATACACAAAAAAAAGATCAAAGCAAGTCATTGTTAGTACAATCTTTTTAAAAAATTTCCAATTGTAACTGCTTTTACATGACCTTTCTCTTTTTTCAAAACAGGGATATCCTTGCAATCGGAATGAATTTGACTAGCATGACCTCTGTCTACATATCCGCACCAGTTCAAGAAGAAACCTGGGGAGGAAACCTCGGATTCTCAAATGATGCTGATTCCGCAGGCTACATACCTACATAACAATCAGACACTCATTAATGGTGTCTCATAAAATGAACCTTTTTGGTACATTTTTTTCAAACTTGGACAAGTTTGAGTTTGAAATGTCCGTGAATCACAAAGAACAGATCTCTTGCTGCTTGCGAAATGTTATTACCAAGAGATAAAACAGTTCTGTACAAAACATCTCAAACACTTTTGCCGCTTTTAATGAATGTCGATTATTTGTATTTAATCGTTTTGCTAAAGTCAAATCAATTGCTTTTAAATGCGAGGGTGTGCTTCAGTGTCAAAACGTTGTACTCTTCACAAACATCTGGTTGGCTACATATTCAAAATTCACTTATTTGTTATGAAATTCATTAAAACAATTCGTACATTTGCAAAATTATCGTAAAGCTAATTTTACACACTATATTTACTGGCTAGTACATACAGAGACCAGCTAATGAAGTGGAATTAGATAATTGTATGTAGTTGGAGGAGTGGATGTATTTTTGTACAAATTTTTAAATATTTTTGTAAATAAAACACTAGATTGGTATGCATATTCATTGGATATTGCTTAATAGGGAAACATGCAATGTAATTGGTTTGATAGCAATCCATTGGACAGTATCTGCTACAAGTATTGCTGGTGTTAATAGGCCAGCCAAATTACGACAGATAATAACTTTAAAGAGACACTGGTACATTTTAAAAATAGTGTGCCCTCAAGATCTTTCAAAATTTATATTTTGGCATGGTTGCAAAGGTTTTATATACATTAGTCCTCACCTGAAATGATAAAGACCAAATCGGCACCCTTATGGTAAACGGAACGATTTTGTAATAGAATGACTCCGACGACATTTATTCAGCAGACGACGGAACACAAGAAAACACACGCCGGAGTTGATTCCCACCCTGTTTGACCGATCTGTGACCTATGTGGTTTTAATATCAAAGATTACCAGTCTATGATAGTCATGTAATAGACACATCACATTTGTTGATTAAAATAGGCAAACACAAATCAGCTGGAGTCGCTTGCCGTGTTCAAAGGATTAAGCTACGTACGGTGAAGTGTTTTTATTTTCTACTTTCTTTTCCGCTATGAAAGGAAGAAAACGACTGATTTCAAACACCGAATTACTTCCCTTAAGCTACGGTGAAGCACACGTTTCTATTTTCTTTGTGAGAAGAGTGTGGCTTCTGGGGATTGATTTGAAGCAAAAAAAAGTTATAGATTTTTTCCCACCATGAATAATTCAAAAAACAAATCCCTTAAAGGTGCTTGTTCCGATTTATGTCTAATGTGTTCTCTACTTGATATGAGAGCCTGACACTTGCACATACGCCCCCATCAAGTACCATAAGAAACAAACTTGCGGTTTTGATGGTAGAAACCAAAGAAAAAAAAAGGATGGAGTTTTTTCACTATAATTGAAAAAAATCCCTTAATTATGTCAAATGAAAAAAAAACACCGATTTAATCTAAGTATCTTCCTTAAGCTACGGTGAAGTGTTTCTATTTTCTTTTGTGGGAAGAGTGTGGCCAAAAGAAAAAAAGTTATGGATTTTTTTCACCCTGAATAATTGAAAAAACTCCCTTTAAGTCATATGAAGAAAACGACCGATTTCAAACCTATTTCCCTTAAGCTACCGCGTAGTGTTTGTATTTTCTTTTGTGGGAAGCGTGTGTAAGATTTATTATGAAATATTTATTAATTTGTTTTTGATTAGTATTTTATAAAAAAAAAAAAAAAAAAAAATTTTAATATCAAAGATTACCAGTCTATGATAGTCATGTAATAGACACATCACATTTGTTGATTAAAATAGGCAAACACAAATCAGCAGGGGTCGCTTGCCGTGTTCAAAGGATTAAGCTACGGTGAAGTGTTTTTATTTTCTACTTTCTTTTCCGCTATGAAAGGAAGAAAACGACTGATTTCAAACACCGAATTATCTTCCTTAAGCTACGGTGAAGTGTTTCTATTTTCTTTTGTGGGAAGAGTGTGGCCAAAAGAAAAAAAGTTATGGATTTTTTTCACCCTGAATAATTGAAAAAACTCCCTTTAAGTCATATGAAGAAAACGACCGATTTCAAACCTATTTCCCTTAAGCTACCGCGTAGTGTTTGTATTTTCTTTTGTGGGAAGCGTGTGTAAGATTTATTATGAAATATTTATTAATTTGTTTTTGATTAGTATTTTATAATGCATTCTGTGAGTTAATTATTGGTATGGCTCATTTGGGTGTATTTCCGTGCTCTGTAAAGAATTAGCAATTAAGCACTGCCATTGGTCCTTTACACCTATCGGCAGATTTAATTGACCAATCACAGAAGGGCATGTCAGTAGCGTCGCTTGGGTGTAATTCTCGATATTTTGGTTTCTTCAGCGGCGGATCTGTTCCGTATCGCTCCTTAATTATGATTTGTTTTTGTGTCGTCATGTCTTCAAATAAAACTCTTAATTTCCAGTAAAGTATGTCTTCAAGTATTATTTGATCTCCAGTCTACGCTTGTTACATTTAGCACATTTAGGTTACACACCACTAACTCACTTATACACAGTAGTCTATGGGAAAAATGACAACTTTGAGCATGTTTATTTCACATTTAAAACTCCCACAGAGGAAATACAACAACATCACCCCAAAGTACAAGCTGAAATTACCAAATAACCAAATTTTGAACATATGATGACCAGAAAAATTTTTAGTTACGAATCACCAAACTTGCCCGATGTCAGACCGGCAACCCAAGATTCTCTATAGTCGCCAAAGCTAGTAATTTGCAAATCGATGTGAAATTGATGACCGCGGAGTAAATTTCCTCAAATTCACTGTCCAAATGCCGCTTAGTTTGAGAAAACATACCAGTCTACCATGTCAATCATGAAATTTCATCACTTTCTTAATATAACTAGTGCATTTTCAGTTGATCCTTACAGCAGCCGGGTTAGTGGTGTATAACCTTTAGCTGCTGTAACCGGCCACGTTACCGTGTAAGAGAAACCCAAATCTTACAAGTGTGGGTACTGGGGATGATTTAAAGGCAAAAGAAGAAAAAAGTTATGGATTATTTTCACTATGAATAATTGAAAAAAAAATACTCCCTTAATTATGTCATATGAAGAAAACGACTGATTGCAAACCTAATTACTTTCCTTAAGCTACGGGGAAGTATTTCTATTTCCTTTGTTGGAAGAGTGTGGGTAGAGGGGATTGATTTTAAGCCAAAAGAAAAAAAAATACGGG
>JAMKCH010036294.1:0-22048 GCA_023653785.1 Ophioderma brevispina
GCAGAGGTGAACCCTTAAAAAACACCCTTTGTTGAAAGTAAGCTGAGACCTTGGACACAACCACGCTGTCCTTGATTGCTCTTTGTTGAACACTGCTGTCTTCATAATATTCCTCCCTGGCCATCTTGGAGACGTGGGGAATAGGGGAAGGGCAAGTTGCCCCCACAGTGCGCATTAATTGTCCACACAAAAGCTGTAGACAAGCGTTGCCCACACAACTTGCTGTAGACTTGTTACATTAGTTTCAGCAGTGACACTTCAACAAAATTTCCATGCATTCAAGATTATTGTCCCCCGAGAGTGAGTCCTCATTTCACCCACACATATAATTCTGGTGCTTTCACTGAAAAATAATGTATTGATTAGTTCAATGCATTGATAATGCATTCCTCTGATATGTACAATATCTTTTGTTTGAAAGGGTTTAATACCACAATGATGCTACACGCCTTATACCTTTAGTTCTTGAACCTTCAGCTGAAAACTGGGCCCACTGTTTTATCCTCTGTGTTCAACTGACAATATCTCGCTTAGGGTCCATCAAATTGGATGCGAATAAAAAGCGAGGATTTGCTTAGGATCTCGTCTAACAAAAAGTTAAATATCTGGCAAAAATGTACAGTTATATTTTTTTTATTAAAAAATTTTTAGTTTGATTGTGATAGTTTTTGATTGGACAGTCTGAGACCATGTTACCTTTGTGATGTTGTGACACCCTATTGATGTTGGTTTTAAAGAACGGTTAAAGAGAGAAGAGAGAGGGCTCAAAGAAGGCAGGCCAAAACCCCTATTGTTTACAACAGGCAGTTTCAGATTGCCTTCTCAAAGTATTGAAAAGTGGGGGTAAGGACAAGAATGACCAAAACGTTATCTACCGGTGAAAGATCATGGTTTGCACAATGTTCATAGGTATTCAATCGGGTTGGGGTCAAGGGCCCTATTCCAATATCATGTAGGAAACCCCTGGGTAACAATATCTGTGTTATCAAAACAATTTAATTGTGGAACACACCCAAGGCTTCCAAGATACCAAATCTCAGGTTGATGCGTGAAGCAGTGGGGTCAAAGGTGGGTTCGGGTGGAATCCTTTTATTTTGTAAATTAAATGTGTATGATTGATATTCTTTACATTTTTGATTTTTTCGTCATTTCAGCTTGATGGTGGAAGAGGATCACGTCGATATTCCACTTGTAGACAATGCAGGAGGTTGGAATAAAGGTATGCTCCATACATAAAAAGTTTAATTTTTCACCTCCTACACAGTCAGGAGGACTTTGTATTTATTCAAATAGCAACAACAACAAAATAGAAAAAAAGCATATAAAAATGAGCTCTGATGAGCAGCCAGGGAGCACTGAAAGCACAAAAAAGCACTGTAACCAAGGGTTGCAGTGCTCCAAACTGATAAAAACACTGCTACCTAAACCCATTAATCAGTGAACTTGAATCCTTGGTAGGGTGGGATTAGAGCGCTTGATGATGAAAATGTGATGATGAAAAAAAAACATCTTATGAGCCAAAATCGGCATTAACTCCAGTTGAGGTTGAGTGGGCATGTGCGGGATTTTCCCCAAATCATAAAAAACACGACGAGGTTGCTGTAGTTGCAAGCGATGAGTTTTATGAAGATACATTAAATCTTGATTTTTTCTTCTTTACCACATTAATCATCTAATTTGCCAGTATAATACAAATGTGATTGTGAAGGTGTTTTGAAGACCAAACAGCACACGACACTCGAATAGCAAGCGCATTTTTGTGGCGGGAAGGGCAGCAGTTCATCGCATTGGAAACTACAGCAACATTTCATGTTTTAAAGATTTTAGGGCTCCTGTGATCCGGTGGTGATGAGTACTGCTAATGCAATCACAAAATGGTGTAATGCCAATTTGCTTACTGTCTTATGTACAAAACTTTAGGGCCACGGGGATTGCAGAAGAAACAAATGGAATGAATTTAAAATTAGTGAATCCTCTTATCTCTATAGTGGCACATTTTTACACCCCAGCTACATTAAATTTGGTTGACAAAGGGGGGGCATTGAATGACACCCTAGTAACACTGTAAGGCTAAATGATAGTTTAGGCGTGCGACTAACATTAAGAGGACATGTTGTGGAAGTGCGATGGGTCATTCTGTCGTTCAACGTCCGTATGCACATTTCCCGTTCACGTCCACACAAAAAATTGAATGCAGACTTAACACGATACTTTAATTATTCGCCAGATAGGCGGGGATTATTTGGTTGTTATCGTTAACGAGAGTAAAAGGATAAACCAAATTAGATAAAGCGTTTGCGCAGAATATGTTTGCCACGCATAATATACACATTGGTCTCTATGCGTTGTCTGTGCCTAACACTTTCACGTATAGTTCACACTTCCACAATATATTATTAAACCACATTGCTTTCTTTCCCAGCCGGTGATCATACAGGCAAGGCTGAGAGAACGGGAGAGAATGCAAAAGGCAGCTCTCAGGGAGTTGGGTCAGAAGTCGCTGGTTGTGCCTTGGACGCTTCATTTTTGCCTCCAGGAAGTGGTGACCCCGGCCCCATTTTGTCTCTTGATGGATGAGTATAGACTCGGCCGTGGATGCACAACATAGGAAGGCTGGAGCAGGTGAGTGGGAATCTTGATTGGGATTTAGACAAACATAATTCCAAAGTGACTTTTTTGCCTAAACCCCATATTCTGGAATGATAAGAATGGGATGACACTGGGAGGTGGGTGATTTGATCAATCCCAGAATACATTGCAGGTGCCTATACTGGTAATAAACTGAATTCCGTACTTAGGGAAGAACCACAAGACATTTCACTATCATGATAAATATGCCTAAGTACTAATGCTTTTGAGCTAAAATGAGTGTAGAAGTCATGGTTTTCAAAGGTTCATCTGAGGCCATGTTCCAGTTCCAGTTTGGTTAGGTTTTCTTTTTTCGTGTCTCCTCGAAAAGTTTAAGTCCAATTTAAACCAGGCCTGGGGTTAAGGTGCAGTAGAGGTACTTATATGGGATGATGTTCAAAGGGTCATGACCAAGGTCAAAAGGTCAATGAGCTCATGTTCAGTTTGGTTAGTTTTAGTTTTTAGTCGTCTTTGAAAGTGATTTTGATTACACCTAACTGGGAGATAGAAGTGTGCATTACGGGTTCCTTAATATGTTGTGTGAGGTCAAAGGTCACATACCAAGGTCACAAGGTCACATGACCAAGGGTCAAAAGGGTCAATACAAGGTCAAAGGTCACGTGACAACTCTAAACCACCTGTTTATAATGCCATCTTGCCAGGGGGGATCGCGCAAGTTTTACTTGCTGTATTTTTATATGTTAAAAAATAGGATTTTTGTGGGATCACATGACCTTATTGAGGTTGTAATTTCCATAAAAACTTCCTACAACCGTTGGTGACCTTTGTGACCATTCCACAAAACAGACAAATGCCTTTGGTGAATGTTGTTTTAGTTTGCAAGGGTAAAAATTTATTGTGAACTTAAACAGATGTTGAAATAGTAGCCATCAGAAATTTCCTTGGGTGGTGTTTCATACATTCATGACATTGCACTTAATAGGGTGGAAAGACCCGCAATTATCAGAAATGAGCTGTTGATTTTCTAGTATTTCGATGAGTACATACAAAGCTGTCGTGGAAGTCATGGCCTTAAAACCAAATGCATTATGAATTACTAGCTAAGGTAAATAAAGGCTAAATGGACAAAGGTCTCTGCACATTACATTGCCAATGACGCTCATTTAGAAAATGCAGGCGGAAACTTGGAACTGCAGATTGGTTTAAACACCGGGCATTGCCGGACAGATTTTCAGAGGCTGATTATTATTCCATTTAACATCAATAAATGCTTCGTTGGTAACCATATGATCTATAACTTGACCACGTCATCCATATTATTCAGACCAGAACTCCTAGAATCTTCAGATAAATTCTGTGGTGTCAAACATTAATATCAATCCAGTATCATGATTTTTCTCACGCCTGTTGTAGATATGTCCCTAAACTGTTGCCACATGCCCAGTTCATGCACTACGACATTCAGACCAGAATGCTTGGAATCCTCAGATAAATTCTATGGTGTCAAAGTTTGGAACAAGAGGTAAAAGAAGGAAAGACAAAGGGAAATTGACAAGAAAACTTTGCCTGTTTGTGTGATTTGTTGTTGAGCTATTAATGGTCATGTATAGATTAGGTTTGTTTGTGATAGGGTGGCGTTTGCCCAATGGTTCTTTGGAAATAAGAATTCTAAAAACATTCAGCATTTAAAAAATATTTATTTAGTCATATGAGCAACTTAAACATCCTATGTCACTTCTTGTGTTGCCGACGAAACCCATCCTGGGAATCGTTATGGCCCATAGTAACTCTAACAGATAACATATTGCCAGTGCTGTAACAGTACAGGGTGCACTTTCAAAGATGGAGATACAAGGCACCTAACATGTTTATAAAACATTGCTGGTTAATAGCATATAGTAAATGTGAGAAAAAAGTTCAACAAAATTACAGAATTATTTTTGTTGTTGATGTTAACGGAGAAAAGAAATCTGTTATTAAATTATACTTAGTGAACGTTTTTAAAGCTTTGAAGAGTAACATTATTATACATATTAACTAAAGTTTGTTACAAATATTTTCATAAAAAAACTCTAAAAAATCACTGACCATCAATACAAATTTGTTTAATATTTAAATTTAATTACTGTAGGTGTACGATCATAGTCCCACGCGTTTTAGATTGTGATCTGATTCTTCATGTGCTAGCTTCTGTAAAGGCCATTCATTAGAGATAGACAACCATCCGCATCTGATGTTTCCTTTTAAGACATACGTCGATGCTACATAACGGACAAAGAGGTTTTATGTAAATTTAAAATTTCTTGTGCCACGACTTACGTTTTGACAGATCCTTTGCAATTGTTTGGAGGTTGTTTTATTAGTAATTGAGAATGCAGGAGTGATGGGGAAATATGAACAATAGAGTAACAGGTTTAATAATAGAGGTGGGCAAAGAAACATTTTCTTGTTCAAAATCTCTATTTGACTGAGTAGATTCATTGCCTGATTTCCAGTAAGTTCTATTACCAGTAGACTCAAATACCAATAGTGCCATTTGAGTTGAAATGTTATACGAATGAGTTATGTATAGAAGCATGAAAATGGTCCAGCAGGGGGGGGGGGGGGGGGAAATCTACTCATCTGAAAAAAGGTTTCATTTGCCCGCATCTTAATAATAATATACGGAAGTTGGAGACTGGTGGTATTTCTGTAATGGGTTGCTCATATGGTTGTGCTAATTTAGTGGTATTCATTTACATGTAGTTGGAGTAATACTTTTTCTGGCCATGGCCCACGCTGGTTGCTTGTTGCGTGAACTTCGTCTTCGTGCAACCCGGCGGTGGTATGCGCCCATTTTGGCGGGGAAAGCGGGCGTACGCTAGTAAGCTTGGCCAAAGAAGAAATATACTCCAAACTATATCAGAGAAGTGGTGTTTGGTAATTAAATATTAGAGCACATGATTAAAGGTGTTTCAAATTTGGCAGAACTTTTTCGAAATCAAATATGCTACATACTTCACGCTTGTGCGTGTGCAGACACAGCTTTGCATGCTTAACTTTTCGCCTTCTCATTTGCCTGCCCCCATCTAGGTGAGAACACACGATGTATCAGCAGATGACCGGGCCCAGGATTTATTAGAGACGATCGAACCCATGGTTAGAATACATAGAAAACACTGGCTGGCCGATGGCAGGAAGTGTCAGCCAGGTCTCCCAGGCTATACGACAATGCCTCTTAACAGATAGCACGAAAAAGCACGCACATGGACTAGTATGGAGTGGCAAGCTTTGGTAAGTACTCAGGGGGGGCAGGGACGGAACGGGATGCTTCTGCCTCTCACAAGGTTAATGCCACTCTGCACCAATAGGGTATCCCCTCAAGGGACCTCGTTACTTTTTGTAGCATAAAGGGTTCATCTGGAAGCATTTGAACCCAAACTAGGTTCCCTATCAGTTTAATCATGCAAGAGACACAAATTCAAGGGGAGCCAAGGAAGAGATATGCATAGACAATCAAAACGGGGAAGAGAGATGATTGGCATTGACCATGGAGTGCTTTGTGATCAATGTAATCTACTAGCGTTCGTTTTCCCATGGATGCTTTTCTTCATTTGTCACACAGCTAATCAAGATGAAATGTTCAATTTATTGCACAATTCTTATGGGGATATCTGCTTAAGTGTACCGGGGTGTGCAAACCAAACATCGCTTCTCGTTCCTAAGTGCAGGGAATGTTTAGTTGGTAGAGTTTTCAAGCCATCCTTAGCTCTGTTAAAATAGCTCGCATGAGGTTAGACTATCTGTGTATTCTAACCAAAACAGTCACAAAAGTATACAAATATGTTCAAAAAGGGCAGATTTACAAATATCATATGTAAACTTCTGTACACAGATGATTATGAAACGCTTCCGGAGGAAGGAGTCTACAAACCAGGTTACAAAACTGCTTACAAGTGTGTGTCGTACTTAAAGGTACTGTCATTGATTTCCCACATTCAGAGATAAAAAGAAATCTTCAGATTTGCCTTTTTGTAAGTTAGAAAGGGCCTAAACGTGCCAGAGGACAGCCCACTATATGGGAGGCATACTAGACTGCAAGGTTTACGTGCATAAGCTGCCCTTTGTCACATTGCCCACACAGACATTACCATTATGCCAAGTCTTTGGTCAGTGGCTTCTGAAGTGATTCTTCCGGTGCCTGTGGTGCCTGAAGGACACAGGTTCTCTGTACTCATGTAAAACCTAGAAGTGACAAGTAGGAATTAATGATGTAGGCTGCGCAGCATTAGCGCGCCTTACTACAAAACGTCGCTTATGATAAAATCTTTAGGCGCAGTCTTAAAGTCGCGCGCGATTCAGACAGAGCGACGGATGTAACGGACGAACAAACAAATCTCTTACACATATACACAAAATACGGTCTCTAAGTCAACAAAATACAGCCATCATTCCTTGTGGGGACTTGTGTGGGAGGGCGTTTATTGGATACTTTGAACTTCTAGGTTTACAGAGTGATAGAAGAAACTGATTCAAGGAAAGAGAAAGGAAAGAGCCATCCTAAACATGGCAGCACATTGCGAAATGTTTAAATGGCAACTCGTGCTCTACGACCTTCTGGAACTGGGGCTTCTGTCAATTATGAATACTCACTGCAACACGCAATTGAATAGAGTTTCATAAATTTTAGCAATGCTGTTTTTTCCTTGTTTAGTATGAAGAGAAAACTCGAAATAATTTACATACTTATCTTTCAATTTAAGTTACTCCTGCATATTTTAAATATTTTAGACAACGGGCCAGAGATACTGTGGTGTCTTTAAAAACAAAAGAATGACCAAACTAATATTACAAGTACGTTTGTTGGATGCCAAAGTCATATATCTGTAAAAGTACACGGAAGTAGCGCAAAATGATACTAATGTTGTTTAGAAGCGGGAATCAACATTTTGGATCCACTTTTGCCTTCCTAAAGGGAAAAATACCAAAAAAGTCAGTGAATGGACTTATAGTTTGTCTCATCTAAGTCTAGAGGTGACGTCACTGCTGGACTTTAAGTTGCGCAGACATGAATCGCGCGCTATGCTTGGAAGCATAGAATGATACGCACGCGAATAAACGCGGCACGATCGAGAACGCTTGTGGGAATTCAAAGACCCATAATGACGTCACCTTCAAATTGAGGGTGCGACAAAGTATATAAAGGTGAACTCTAGATTGTTAGAATATCCTAAGTGGGTCAAACTAACATTGATGGTTTAAAAAACAGAAAGAAAACTGGTATTTAAAACCCATCCCTCCCTAGTGAAAAAACAAGGTGAATTTACAGGAGTTTGTTGCTCTTTTGCGTTTGGTTGTTGAATATAAACAGTGACATTATATGGAATTTCATTTTGGGGTCATTCTGAGCAGAATATCAGACAAGTTGGTAGTTTATGCAGACCCCAAATAGTTCTTGTAACAGGAATGTTAGACCCTGTCATATTGATGATAAAGATAATGTTTCGCATGCCGAGTGCAACAAAAGTCGTATCTGCATTTTCATAATTTTACCGTGAGAAGGATTTTGTGTGTTCATATTTGTGAACTTTTCGAAATGGAAAAATAATTTGACACAAGATAAAAAAATGTATTTTCTTTTTGTAAAATAACTTATAAGTATTTTTCATTTCCCTTAAGGTCGATAATTAGAAGAGGGGGGGAAATAATGGGCTAATTAAATGGCCGTCCGTAACTACACAAATGATTCCCGTGTCGTGCGAACAAGTAGATATCTACCAGTTACGACTTTGTTGACACAACACGGGGAATTTAATTTGGAGTGCAACAATAGTCGTATTTCCACATAATTCGGCCCTAATTGCCTAATAAATCTGCAAGTAAATTGAAGCACTGTATATTTGAAATATATGCTTTTTATAATTATGCGTAGTCATTTACTTTTGTAAAGCATAAAGTAGGAGCCATCTTAATACATGGCAGCACGCAAATGTTTAAAATGGCAACTATTGCTCTTACGACCTTCTTGCACTTGGAGGCTTCTGTCCATATGAACACTCACTGTAACACGCAATTGAATAGATTTTCATAAATTTTTAGCAATGCTGTTTTTTCCATTTTCGTATGAAGAAAACTCGAAAGAATTTTACATACTTATCTTTCAATTTTAAGCTACTCCTGCATATTTTAAATATTTTACAAACTGCATAGATCACTGTTGGTGTCTTTAAAAACAAACTGAATGACCAAACTAATTATTAATGTAGTTTTGTTGGATGCCAAATGCTCAATATACTCTGTAAAATGTCACTGGAAGTAGCGCAAAATGATACTAATGTTGTTTAGAAGAATGTAATCAACATTTTGGATCCCCTCTTCCTAAAGGGAACATACCAAAAAGTCAGTGAATGACTATAGTTTGTCTCATCTTAAGTTGAAGGTGACGTCACTGCGACTTTAATGTTGCGCAGACATGAATCGCGCGCGCTATGCTTGGAATCATAGCATGATACGCACGCGAATAAAGGCGGCACGATCGAGACGCTTGTGGGAATGCAAAGACGCATAATGACGTCACCTTCAACTTGAGGTGAGACAAAGTATATAAATGTAACTATAGATTTGTTAGAATATCCTAAGTGGGTCAAACTAACATTGATGTTTTAAGAAAATCAGAACTGGTATTTTAAAACCCATCCCTCCCTAGTGAAACAAGTTGAATTTACAGGATTTTGTTTGATCTTTTGGTTTGTTTGTTGAAATAAACCAGTGACATTTATGGAATTTCATTTTGTGGGTCATTCTGAGCAGAATATCGCCAAGTTGGTAGTTTATGCAGACACCAATATTTCTTGTACCAGATGTTAGCCCCCTGTCATATTGATGCTAAATGATAATGTTTCGTCATGCGAGTGCAACAAAGTCGTATCTGCATTTTCATAATTTTACAGGAGAAGCATTTTTGTGTTTCATTCTTTTGTGACTTTTCAAATGAAAATAATTCTTACACACGATAAAAATGTATTTTTTAAAATAACTTATAAGTATTTCATTTCCCCTTAAGTCGACTAATTAAGAAATAATTGGCTAATTAAAATGGCGTAACTACACACATGATTTCCCGTGTCGTGCAACAAAGTCGTATCTACCAGTTACGACTTTGTTGCACAACACGGGGAATTTAATTTTGAGTGCAACAAAGTCGTATTTACACCTAATTAGGCCTAATTAGCCTAATAAATCTGCAATAAATTGAGCCTTATATTTGAAATATATGTTAAATTATGCATATTCATTACTTTTGTAAATTAATTAAGTACTGTGCGTAATATTGTGTGATAAAGGTCGTATCTACATTTTTTGATCTGTTTTTTAAGTTTTTGTGTGCCTAAATTAGCATAAATTTGGTAAAAAATGAAATTGCTCTTTTCACAAAATATTTTGGGAGATTTTTTACTTATACACCTTTTTAAAAACCATCGCTTTACAAGAAATTAAATGTCGTATCTACATACTAGTTTTCCCATGTCGTGCAACAAAGTCGTATCTACCAGTTACGACTTTGTTGCACTCAACAGAAATTCAATTTTGAGTGCAACAAAGTCGTATCTACACCAAAATAGGCCTATTTAGCTTAATAACTCTGCAATAAATTGAGCCTTATATTTGAAATATATGTTAAATTATGCATATTCATTACTTTTGTAAATTAATTAAGTACTGTGCGTAATATTGTGTGATAAAGGTCGTATCTACATTTTTTGATCTGTTTTTAAGGTTTTGTGCCGAAATTAGCATAAATTTGGTAAAAAATGAAATTGCTCTTTTCACAAAATATTTTGGGAGATTTTTTACTTATACACCTTTTTAAAAACCATCGCTTTACAAGAAATTAAATGTCGTATCTACATACTAGTTTTCCCATGTCGTGCAACAAAGTCGTATCTACCAGTTACGACTTTGTTGCACTCAACAGAAATTCAATTTTGAGTGCAACAAAGTCGTATCTACACCAAAATAGGCCTATTTAGCTTAATAACTCTGCAATAAATTGAGACTGTCACCTAAAATGTATATCAAATTAAGCGTAATGATCTACTTTTTCATATGATATAAATAACTCAATTTCGCCAAAAATGTCAGTTACGACTTTGTTGCACTCACATGGCTAAGTACTACCTTGTCGATTGGTCAAAGTGCAACTTGTGGGGTTTTTTGGCCAATCAGCAACATGATAAGGAAGGTAGTTGGGTTGAAGAGAAGTAGAGCTTAAATATTTGGTAGGTGGATTTCCATTGGCTATTGAAATGAATACAAGACGTAATTGACTAATCAGAAAAGCAGGTAGTACTCGGGGTTAAAATGGTGAATCTCTCCATTTAGCTGTTAGACAAAAAGGCTGTCAGAATTTCTTGGATTTCTGCAAAATCTATGTATAATCTTTGGGAGAACAGATTCTTGCTGAAATTTTAATCCTGTATTGTGTGTACATAGCAACTGATGGATTTCATATTGGCAACAAGATAGTAAACTGGTAAGGGGCCATTTTGTATCAATTTCTCTTAATATGTTTGCTTGGTGAGATCACTGTGTTATTTATTACTCTCTGTCTGTCTGTCTGTCACTCAGGTGAGCCATATTGACGTCATCACTAGAGATCAGGCTCAGGACTTCCTCGAGGATGACACACAGCATGGTTACGCCACCGACTGTGGTTTACCCTTGGGTGATGCTTGAGCTAGATTTTACAATCAGTATGCCACATAACTGTCTAGATGCCTTGAATATTTTGTGATGGGAATAGATTCTAATAAGTGACATTCTTATGTATGGTAGTTTTACTAGCTTTATTTTTTGAAAAAAAAATGCAGCTTAAGAGTGAAAGATGTTCATTTGCTGGATAGTCGATTGTTGCCACCAACTGGTTGATGTGCAGTGGTTCAAAATATTCTGAGTCACGCATCTGCATAACTCTTGCATGACTACAGTCAGGAAAGCACTAATTTAAAGGCCACAAAAAACATTAAACCCTTCTATACTTTGATTACTACAAAATAGGCGAGAATTAGTCGTTTTTTATGTCCGCATTTGAATGAGGTGGATGATAAGTTGGTGGATTATGAAATTGTTCGATTCATATCCATATTCAAATTGGAACAAATTCAGTGGAGTATCTTGAATAGTGGAACTCATCGGGATCAAATAAACTGGATGCCATTGCCCTTTATTTCAGTATGTGGATGCAACCAAAGTCATATTGGGGGAAAAGATTAAGAAGAAGTTGTACAGTGTATGATGTCACAAATCTTTCAGATGGAGTGGATAATTTAGAGAGGAAAGGGCTGGGTGATTGAGGAGTGGTTGGGTGCAAGGGGAGGGAGAGCGAGAGCAGGGGATGTCTATTTGTTGTGGAGAGGGTGCAGTGATCGTGATAAAGGGCATAGGCGACTACAAGGGTATTACAAGTGTATAAAAGGTACAGGATGAAATAGTAATTGGCAAGTACACTGTTTTCTATACAGAGTGGTGGATCCACGATTGTCAAGGCAGGGGTGCAAAGCAGAGTTACAAAAGTGTGTTATTCAACTGACTTTTTCTACTAATTCTCATAACTCTACTCAAAGTGCACTGTAACAGTAGGATTCACCTATGCTAGTCCACTTGATACAATCTAATTCTACTTGAATAGAGAGTTACAAGAAGAGTTGAGTCTGCTTGCTGGAAGACATTTTTAACTCTACCATGCGCCATCTGCTCAGCCGATTCTGGATCCACCTCTGGATGTAATTTTTGTGAAACTCGCCTGGCAGGTTGCCTCTCAACCTGTCAACAAAAGACATCTTATGTAGTTTTTCAACACACAAGTGTCTCTTTTTGAAACTGTAGTACCTTTTATTATGCATATTGATTTTGCCTTATTGGTCCCCCGCCAACTTGTGTTGGCGAAGGGGGACTATAGAAATGCTCCCCGTCCGTGCGGGTGTCCCTCGCGATATCTTTGGAACTAAGCAATGTGGGTGTCCATCTTCGCAAAACATTAGATTGTATCTTACTGTACGCGTTGGGTGGGATCCAAAGTGGGTCATGTGTCATGGGGTTCAGGGTCAAAAAGTGGTCAAAAATAGGGTAAATATGAGCAAAAATAGGGCTAAAAATGCTATATTAAACGTCAACACAATACTTTTGATTGGAGGCCAGTATGGGGGTCCCATCTTCGCAACCATAGTGTCACTCAAGTGGGCGGCGGATGAGTTCGGAGGAGGGCATCTGTGGCAGTGGCAAAGGTCAAATGGGGTCCAAAATAGGCAAAAAGGAGTTAAATTGCTATAAACTTATCTGTTGTGGTAGGATGATGAACTTGGTGGGTGTGGTCAACATTCAGTGCGAAAATGTTGAAGGTCATTTCCAGGTATCCAAGGTCAAATGCTGAACATGTGTGGTAGGTAGGATGAAAAATGGTAGGTGTGGTCAACAATTTCAGTACCAAAAATTTTGAAGGTCATTTCAAGGTCATCCGAGGTCATCCAAGGTCAAATCACTTAACATGTGGTTAGGAGGATGTGAAAATGGTAAGGGGGGGGGTTGTGGTCAACATTCAGTACCCAAAAAATTTGAGGTCATTCAAGTTCATACGGAGGTAATCCACGGCTCAAATCACTTAACATGGGTAGGAGGGCGAAAATTGATGGGTGTGGTCAACATTCAGTACCAAAAATTTTGGAAGGTCATTTCAAGGTCATCCGAGGTCATCCAAGGTCAAATCACTTAACATTGTGGTAGGAGGATGACAAATTGGTGGGTTGTGGTCAACATTCAGTTCACCAAAAATTTTGAAGGTCATTTCAAGGGTTCATACGACGGTCATCCAGGTGTTAAATCCCGAAACATGTGGTAGGAGGATGAAAATTGGGGGGTGGTAAACATTCAGTACCAAAAATTTCTAAGGTCATTTAAGGTCATCCAAGGTCAAAATCAGTTAACATGTGGTAGGGAGAGATGACAAATCCTTGTGGTGGGAGGGTGGTTGGAGGGTAAGATTGGTGGGTGTGATCAAAATTCTGTTCCAAACTTTTGAAGGGTCATGAGGGGTCATCCAAGGGCAAATCACTTAATATTGTGGTATGAGAGTGAAAATTGGTGAGTGTGGTCATCATTCAGTGCCAAAAAAATTTGGATGGTCATTTCAAGGTCGTGTGGGGTCATTTAAGGTCAAATCACTTAACATGTGTAGGAGGATGAAAATTGGTGGGTGTGGTCAACATTCAGTACCAAAAATTTTGAAGGTCATTTCAAGGTCATCCGAGGTCATCCAAGGTCAAATCACTTAACATTGTGGTAGGAGGATGAAACTTGGTGGGCCATCAACAATCTTCCCTGAGATCTTACAATTGTTGCTTCTTGTTCTTTTAGCTACTGCACTGGGCGGGGGACCTTTGTGGTTCGAGAACCGCTGGAATAATTACACTTTACAGCACACACTTGTTGGTATATTGCATGATTTGGAAACATCTTCACACTTCGGAGTAGCCTGTTCCGGGTAAAATGGCTATAATTATCAGGGTAGTTCTGATTCGGCAAAAAGTAGCTCCTGGATTACCCATGAAGCTTTGTGCTTTGGAAGCCATTTTGTGTTTGAAAAAACAATAGCCCGTAGAGCGATGGAAAAAGAAAAAAAACTACCAGGGTTTACGAGATAGCGCACCTTTCAAGTAGGGTCTGTCGGTCGGGCTAATTTTTTCTTTTCTGGAGGTCAAAATTGGCCTAAAATAGCCCCCAAATCTGAAAAAAAAAATCTTGAGAAAAAGTGAACAATTTTTACAAACATTTAAAAAAAAATCATAAATTTTCACCACAAAATGGCTGATTTTACATGATTTTGGCCAAAAAAACCTCGCAAAATCTGGGTCGGTTTAGCCCGTAAAACATGGTGTTTTTTTTTGTCGCCTTATCCCCTCATTTTCTTAAAACCTGTCTTGCAATTTTGTTGTCTCACAGTTAGCTGTATGTAAATGAGGAAAACAATATCTGAAAGTAAAGCTATTTATTTCAATGTAATGTGATTGTTTTGCTAGTTTGTACGTTTGTATTACAGTGTTCCTTATCTTTTTTTTTTTCATTTGTTAGCTTTCACCCCCGATTGTGTTTTCTAACAACAAAATATTATTTCTTGCTACCTGTATAATACACTTGTAAAATTTGGAAGGGGGAAATGGGAGTGGACTGGGGTCTTTCTTAAAATAGAATTTTTTAAACATGATAGTATGTAAAAAGTTAATGTTGCCTCACAGAATGTTGTCCCAAAAATTTAAATAAAAAATTACAGAATTCAATTGGATGTTTGTTGTTATAGAATAAACTCTAGTTCTTTTTACACCAAGATGTAAAGATAGTTTGTATTTATTGGTATTGATGAATCTAGAATAAAATGGGAAGTTTTGTCTACCTACACCTAAAGAGCATGTGTGGTCCAGTGGAAAAGCGCAGGACTTGTGATCATTAGACCGTTAAATCATGAGTTCGAGCCCCTCCATGGCTAAGTAGTCTGCTTTTCAGGAACAAAAGTGGCAAATTATTTGGTGCCTTTCTAGTGACTTGTTTCAGGTTATGTGGTGTTCACACATGTAGAAGTGTCAACATTACTGATTTGATATTTAAAAATATAATACAATAAATGGAATGAGTCACATGTCAACTATATTAAAGTACATCTGTGGCATGAAACAATATTTAGACACAATTATACATCTCATCCAGTATTGTTCTAATTGAAAATATTTCTGAAGTGTGGGTTTTGTTCAGTTTCTAGGTAAAATCAGTCTTAATCCACCTTCCATGCTTTTTGCCCAGATTTTGAAAGTACACCATCAGTGTGTGTTGCCTTAGATTAGCACACCATTATTGATCAGAAAGTAATGTACCTATGCCAGGTGGAAGGTGGATTAATACTGTGATGTCGTAGTGCCTGGCGAGTACAATTTTTCTTGGTTTTGTCTAGAAATTGTGCAAAACTCATTGAAATTTTTTTTTTGACCCCCACTAAAATTGTGTACCTGTTAGCGAGTCTCTGGAACATACAATTGGAACACACAAAAATCTTGTACGCTTTCGCCAATGATTCAAAATTGATAGTAGGGGCAGCGACTTATTTTTTCCTTATATAAAGACTTTCCACATTTGCCCTTGCATACACAATTTTATTAAGGAGTGCAAACGCAGTCCTGACCAACTTGGCCCAGACCACATCGGCGCAAGCGAACGATTTTCAATTGAGGGGCACTGGCAATCTATCTAATAATCCTTTTCAATACTTATCTTAGGCAATTTTCATCTTTCTATCCGTTTTCTTGTGTCAGCTATGATAGCCTGAACGAGAAAGTTGGGGGGGGGGTGACTTTCAAAAGTGGAGGGGGCCTGGGCCCCGACCCTCTTCCCCTTCATTTCTGCTTGGCTCAGGCCTATACTGTAACTTTTGTCCTTGAACAAGAAAATGCATTAATTGAAATATCCAATAATATGTAAATTTGTCATTTTTACCTTGCAACAATATTTTAGTCTGGTTCAATGGTGTGTGTTCAGAGGTCAGTATTGAGACTAATGTAATTTGTATTAAAAACATTCTGGTCGGAGAATTCCGATCTTGTCAATTTTGTATAGTGTTACTACATGTTTGTGTATTTTCTGGACATTCAACTTGTATTTTATGGTGATGAGATGTCAAGTTATGTTTCGACTATGTGGGAAATTGGTCATGGCAATAAAAATCATCGGGCCAAACTTAATAGTGTGCTGATCTTTGAATCATTAATTCATATAGTGAAAATTTAACAGGTGTTTATTTGAATCGTTAAGTCATACAGTGAATGTGCATTTACTAAAGAGATTAGGTTTGAAAAAAACAAACTATTCAAAAAGCTTTGCAGTGTTCTCATTCAGTTCTTCACAAATGAGTTCAAGAATGTGCATACTTTGTTCAAGGCTCCTTGATAATGAGTGACATACAGAAGAATTTAAAATTGGGCTCTTTTAAGACTCTTGAGTTACAATTAGTCTGGGGTAAGTCTGTAGCTGTCAATGAAAAAAAATATTTGCTATGTCATGGAAGATTAAGTAATGACATCTATCACATATTTAGAGTTGAGTTTGTGGAACTAATTTAACAACTTGAATGACCCAGTAAATGCTTGTGTTTAGTGGTCCATAGAGGCAATAATCGATTTGTAATTGGAAGTGAACAGGATATGGTGTGTTTTTTTTTTTGTCTTTGGCCTAGCTTTGCTCTACAAATCAAATTGCTTGATTTGACAACAAGGTACATTTCATCCCTAATGCTTGTCATTTAAACATCGGGGGGTCGGCCCAAGTAAATTGTAACGGGCACTCGCGACCCAATTATATTCTCGGAAACAGTAAATTATTAAACTGTCCTTGGGGCTTCTAAAGAATAACTATGTGGTCACCTGGCTTTCAAGATTATCTGGCTTTCTTGCCCAGCGGATGAGCTCTACCGCAACTTTGAACTCCGATTGGTCTGTGCTCAGGTCAGCGCGCCTTTTGACCAAATTCCATGGTTCCTAGGGCACCAGGTTTGCAATGACTGACTCCGACGGCGCTGTGCGGGTCAGGTTTTCTATGAGCTAGGTTCCCTGCAAATCAGGCGATTTTACCCAATTTTGTTGCTTTAATTCAGGACCTAACAAGAATACACTCGTTCTTAAAACCAGTTACCATGTACACTTAATGGGTGTGCTTTGCCAGCAATAGTTTAATTTTCATAAGACAAGTAAAAAATCAAATTATTCCAAAATACTAAGATTTCCATTCGTTAAAAAAGTCTGACTTTGCCAAATAAACTGGACCAAGTTTGTTTCAATTGTGAAATTTAAAGACAAATATTACTATTTTAAGTTATCTCAGTATATTTTAAACGCGTTATTCAAAAAATTGTCACTACAGTGGGATTAAAAATTACTTGGGACAGAGAATACACACAGCTCTTGCAATTTGCAACAAGCTACGCGGAGGGGGTGCGGCGCATTCTTCGACCAATTAAGCGTCGCGAAACAAGGTGCGATGTTCCTCCTGGATCACGCAGTCCAAGCTCGCCGCTGTCGCCCCTTTTGTGTGTTCGATTCTGTCCAAATAAAAAAATTATTAATTAGACTGTAATTACATTGAAATATGAGCCAATTCTACCTAAAGTCGACCAATGGTGCATTAAATATTTTCGGGTTACTTCATGGACTTTATTGCAACAGTTATTGAGAACTTAACTCTGTTCAAGGCTTTTAGACAAATGACCACTGATGTGTGTGCGCTACATTTATTTCAAAATGCACGCACAACTCAAATCTTGAGCCCAGAGGTATTACAATTGAAAAACAAAAACAATACAACTGCTAAAGGTGAGGAAGTGTTAGAGAGCTTCTACCCAGTGAAAAGATAAAACCCCTGGTTCATTAACTTATTGAATCCACCGAACTGACCCCTAAACATGCAAACAAAGCATGTTCTACCCTGAAAGCTTTGAGGGGATCCAACAAAAACCCTCCACAGCAGCAAATGTTACATCCACCAAGGGTCAAACTGCTTTTAAATGTAAGTGCAGCAAGAGCCACAAGAAATCAGACTAGACCGCAAGAGGTATAGTGACGACCCTGGTTCACTCGCACTTCAACATGGAGCGAAAATCGGAAACCGGTAGTGCGAAACTTCAACCAGGAATAAGCAGTAGGCCTTTTCCTTGATCAATCATCTAAACTGAGCAGCTGAAAACCTCGCCCAGTAGGCAAAGGATCCGTTGGCTTGTGAGCTCTACAATTAGCTGCCTTATTTCCCACAGGTCCCAAAGATCTGGAGGAAATAACATGTTTATGTTGGGTCATGTGGAGCAATTCTTGATGTCGTGAAAGTGTGGGCGGGATAGTCAGGAGGGGGAAATTCATAATACAGGGGTTCAAAATGAAAACTGTGTTGTATTGGTTTCTTGTAAAAAGGTAATCCAAAGTGTTCGTCTTGTACAAGGATTTTTAAAAAAAGGTATAGTTTTGTACTACGTAAAACTTATGGTTAGATTATACACAAAAGTGGTCAAAGGTCATCAAGAAAGATTAAATATTGCTCCGATTTAGTCAAAAATGGGCTCAATTGTCATCTTCCTCGGAGACGGAACAAACCATTTGCCACGTCGAAAATATTAAAAATTTGGAGGTCAATGGGATTGACCTTGATTGTCATTTATCTGAAAACAAATGACAAATGAGAGTTGTCAAATACTTTGTTGCAATCCCTGTGGTAAGGTTAACAATTTCAGACCAATTGAAAGAAATCGTGGCAATATTAAAGATGTACCTGTGGTGATGACCCTTTGAATTAACGAAATTGGTCTTATGTTAAAGGGCACAAACCTCAAGAAAGGGTGGATTCGTAGTTACGAATTCATGAGCGCGAAGCCCCCACGAATGAATTGTAACAACGGAATCCTCTCGTTCGAGAGGTTTCCTGAATTGACTTAAACCATTGCTCCAAATTGTAAAATCATGTCCTGTAACAAACACTTGTACCTTTTGCAAATTTACTCATTTCCATTGAGTCTGAAAGAGTGTGGAAAGCTGTAATTGGCATGATAAGATTAATTTTCGATCTCCTTTGCGAAGTTCACCATCAGTACATGTAGGGATGCAGTATTAAATACTGCAGTCTGTGTTACATGCACAATGTGCGTGGCATGAAGCTTCAGGTACTCATTCAGGGGAACAGGCTCTGAATGGATAACCAAGGTTATACGGGACAAGATTTGTATTCTAATGAATTGTATCAATTCCACCGGGATATGCACTTGGATTAAACCATCGGTTCGGATTCCCTTGCCGCGGAGGATGGTTTAGGATAATACCTGTGAATATATTAAGGACGATATGTATCCATATAACGCAGATATCAAGCTAACTGCAGAATCATACACTTGGAAACAATTTAAGGACCGGCTCATGAGAGGTTATACAGGACAAGATTCAATTTTGAAATGTACTATTACCTCGGAGTATGCCAAGGATTACAACTATCGTAAAACTTGTCCAGATTTGCAACAGTGTCTTATAGAGGTTGCGTGAATTTTTTCATTGATGAGAACAAAATTTGTCCAGGGAGGGTACTCTAACATATGTGACCATACGGACGTGCCGCAAATATGGTCTCATTTCAAACCTGCTGGGATATGAAAGACCCCTTTCCTTTTTTATGCCTTTAGTAGCCCATAGTAATAGGTCCCTTTTTAAAAAATGTTATAAAATTTGTTGGAAAATGACGTCAAAAGTTTCCTAAATCTGAAGCCAAAATTGCTAATAACGTCGACATTTGAGGAAAAATGGCATAATATTGTGTTAAATTGCCCTAAAATCTACATCTCGGTATAGCTATAGCTTTTTCACCCCAAATTGGGATAGACGGGTCATATTTGCATGACTCTCGGAGGCAGTTTCCCTACCCAAAGCCAAATTTCCCCGCCCCCCCCCCCCCCCGGTGGGGGTGGGGTCTCAGCTTCAGCTTCCCGCTACCATAGATTTTAAATTGCGATTATGGAATTGGCATTTTGATAATGTTTTCAGTGTCTTTAAAAAATTAGCCAAAAGCAAAAACGATCAAAAAATCGGTTAGCAAAGGACTTTTTGACTAAAAAATAAATGACGCTGAGGGTTTCGGCAAAAGACGCTGAGATAAACCCTTTTTGTTGGCCATTACAAGATGAAAATGTTCCATATAGTCGTCTTTGTTGTGTGCTGCTCTCTCAGAATAGTCATATGGGATATTTACCTCAGCAAACCTGACATTTTGTAACCCCCCTCTGCATCCCCCTAAAACATTGTGAAAGAACCCTACGTGTTATAAAATATATATGCTCATACCCGCCCAATTTGTTTGTTTTGACATCACAATAATAGGTGTTTTTAAATTATAAAAAAAGAAAAATTAAAATGATTGAAAAAAATATCCCTTATTAACACTCCGATTTTGAATTGTTAAAAACTGCATGCATTACAATTCTAAAAACATATCTTTAACACGAGGCATAAACAATAACGAAACTTTAATGATACATTTAAAGTTGAAAACAAGAATAATCGCATTTTAAAAAAAAAAAAAAAAAAAAAAAAAAAAAAAAAAAAAAATTCAAGCATAGGCTTAAAATGTTAATCACTATACAGTAGGAAAATTTTAAAGATTTTGAATAAGTCAAAAACCAAAATCAAAAAATTTTTCTTTTTTTTGTGTATATATAACTTAAACAAAGAAACAAAAGGTATGTTACATTTTGAAAAAAACACCTGACAAAGATTCCAGGCCCTGAATGAAATAAAGTGAAGGAAATTTATGACAATGCATGACATAGATCACCAATAGATTGTAACACCAAAATATGTGAAAGTTTAAAATCAAAACATGTTAACATTGCGAGTGCCTACAAAGTTGTTTAAAAAAAACCAGTTACAAAAAATAATAAAAGTACAACAAACCAAAAACTTCAGAACAACAAAAAAATAACTCTGTTATCCCCAGTCGTTATTTTCACATGATGTCTGTTATGTAATTTGTTGACCCATTTATATTCGTAACATGATCAATCTATTACTAAACGTGAGATCATTTTCGTACGAATTTCTGTGTTTATAATGTTAATGTGTGTGAGTTAAGATTCCCCGCGTTTCGTAGAACGGAATCCACACTTAACCTAGATCGTAGATAACGAATTCACACTAGAAAATGGTAACAGAAGATCGTAAGAATTAGACCACGGTTAGTAAATAGAGTGACGTCACTTCAATGACTTAAAATCGGTAACCATACCTGGGGTAGGTAGTATAACTATACCGTTTTTGAATCCTTGCTAACAAGAAGAACACTTTGGTTACCTTTTTAAAACAATCAAGCATTTTTCATTTTTTACCCCTGTATTATGAATTTGTCCCCTCCTCCTGGATTCCACCCATACTTTCCCGAGGTGGACCCCCGCTAACTAACCTTTCATAGAAGACAAATCCCATGAGAAATGATGCTCTGCCTCTCACGGTCACGGAATTGCCCCAAATGACCCAACGATTAATTATGCCACTCCTAAAGCTGGGGACCAATATCCACTTCCTAGCTCATACCAACATGCTCTTGTAATTCTCCTGCTCCCAACCGTTTATCAACTCTGGGAAGAACACGTTCATACCAGAGCAAAAGGTTGCCGGCCAGGGCCAAATCAACAAATAAGCCAAGTACTCAACTAACTCAACGCATCGAGGATGGTTCCAGAAGGTTTTGGTAACCGGAGTCGTGTTCATCGATTATCGGCAGCTTAGACAATGTATAGGCGATTCGCGTGATACGTTCGTCCCCCTGGGAGTTTTGGACCTATTCAAGTCGGAGAGGGAAAATGAAAGAATTCAAATTTCACGTGCCACACCGGAATTATCTGGAGGACCACTCCGGTCAATAAACT
>JAMKCH010036295.1:0-14878 GCA_023653785.1 Ophioderma brevispina
TCCGGTAGACAAGGGTTGAACAGGCTATTTAATAGGGGAATTATGGTTTCTTCATAAACCTTCATTTTAGTTGTACTATTATGCCTCGCCTTGTATATACTATCATGGAATCATAAAAATGATAAGAATCTAAAGGAGAAATTGTAAACTGTATATTAAATTTTAATCCTTCATCAACGTCATTCCACAGTGTAAATCAACGATAGATGTTGTAACTTGTACTCAGTTGTACTGATAGGATGTCACGTATTATGCTGTTCCATAGTGGACTCCTAGCTGTTACTACACACACGTAAACATAATCTACTTTTTGTAATCTTATCGGCATTTAATCCGTATATGAAATGTTGCAAATAAACCAAATGTAGTATAAACCACATGTTATGAGTATCGCATGTTTATTCATTACCATTTAAATCTCAAGATATATATCATTTATAATTAAAGGCGCTATCAGTGATTTGCTAAATCAGAAAATCGACAAAAAAATATCAAAAATCAGATTTTTGCATGTCTGTAACAAGTTTAGGTATCCTAACATACCCTGCAAATGATAAGACCAGAAGTAGCCTAATAAGGACAAAATCTGAAATTTTAGTCATTACTGTCCGTGCGGACACTTACAGCACGTAATTGAATGGAGATTCGTATCTTGGAACACTGCCATTTTCTTTTTTCTGTCAATTCTTCAGTTGGAAAAAGTAGCGTACAAGAATTATACAGACTTATCCTATATATATTCGAAATCTCTGAGGGGAAGAGTATACACCGCCAACAACTTTTTAACATTTTGTATATAACGTTTTAAAAATGTTATAAAAACATTTAAATTTGAGGAGTAGAAAAAGAAAACAGTTTATAGCAAACATAATGTCTTTAAAATATACCGAGGGAGGGGGCACATGTACTTGTTGTATTCTAAGATGGATATCATTGGTATATCATGGCCCCCAAGATGTACCGGAGCAAGTATTTTGTGACATGAACTTGGTGAGTTTGATTTTGAGTCTATTTTGCTATACCTATACATGCGCGTGGGGATGTTCAAAAATTCACCCTAAACAACTAATCATGCTACCCTAAATGAGCATTTTTTAAGACTATAGTGTTAGAGTATCCTCCATTTTGTAATTAAACTTAGAGAATAAAGATATGATTTTTTGAATCGGTCCTCTATCTACGTCCGATTGAACCCAATGTATAGACCATTATTTAAGGTGGGAAGCAGATGCCGCAGGCGAGTTCTTTCCACTTAAAGAAACCTATTCTTTATTCTCATTCTTAAATAGCGTCACAATTTCTCTGAACTTGAAATAAAATTTTTTAAAATGTGCAAATATTTTAACCAAAATATTGAATCCCTACGTCACCCCCTTGCTTCTCACCCAGAGTGCATAAACGATCAATCCACTTCATTCTTGCTGCGGATTGATATACATCATATAATCGGGTAGCTTCTCACTCCCAAACCGCAATGGGATTCTTATATTGATAAAATAGTAAGATTTCAGATAGATTTACAACTTTTATTTGTACTTATTCGTAGAGAACGCATTCAAAAATGATGACTAGCTTGACTTTTACTTCTCTCAAAACCGCAACGTCCTCGTTAGTTGAGCTATTTGTAGAGGCGGCGCGCAGGGATACCCATTGCCATTTGGTAACCGAGTCAAACAAAGCGAACACACTGGAATATGGCGAACAACAGTCAGGGCTGTGGCGAAACTGAGCAAATGGAAATGGTCCGCGACGGAAAGCTGCGCAAATAGCAAATGAACTTGTTTTCAAAGGATGGACTCTTGTCTGGCAAAGGATCTGTCCACTGTGAAGGATTATTACGAAAGAGTGTAGAAAGCTTACGACTAGGGGGTACTGATGAATACGGTTACTATAATGTGAATTCAGTCATTGTAGTGAACGGATTCGTATTTTACACGTAGTTTCCAATGATCGTTCAGCCAACGTTTACATGTGTTGCCGCTTATTTTGCAGTATTTCGTGAAAATTTCGGAGGAGATTCGTCATGGTAAGTTTCCAGGGTATGTTCTAGTCTGGACCAGGAAGTGCGTGTCATAAAACTCTGCCTGAATTTGCCAAACGTAGGCTTCATTCGACTTGAATTTTGGGATATCATCACATGCATGGCATTGATAAGGCCCGAGGTGGTTGCTCTGGCTTCATTCGATAGACCCCTACTACTCTCCTCTCCATAGAGCCAGAGCGGTAGTTTCGTTAAAAAAAACCGGGCTCCCTGTAGATCATGTGGCACAAAGTCAAGAATTTTGATATACTTACAGTCTTCGATGACAAGAAATCAGTGATATTAGACTATGGGGCCAGTCCATTCTAGCTGTTGTTTTGTTGTCTCCATAGGGGGGCTAGGGGTGAAACCAAGTGTAAATATAATAAATTATTAAAATCATTTTTTTATAAACGTCTGTCCCACAAATAAAAATGACCATTTTATTGAAAAAGAATAAAATGTCACTTCAATTCATTTCCCCAATATCAAAAGACAATCCGCAACTTGCACTTGCCTGCCCTATCGTAATGCGTTGTGATCGTTCCTAGAGAAACCATGCTTTGACTTTTGTAGTGCACTACAGAAAGTACTAAATCATCCCTTATTTACATAAAGACGGCGTATTCGGCTTATTCACTTCATGGAGGGAGTGATCTATACTATTGCGTAAGCATTCCCCTCAAATATGGTAAAAACCTAGACGCATAACACCGCAGCCGCGCGCAAGTGGCTGTTGTAAGCCTGCTAAAACTCCTAAAACTGGGGATCCGGCCTGCTCAGTACAGTCACCGGTAAGGGTATTTAGCCGGCTGACTTTGATTTCCATGTTGTAGACTTATGGACCCATCTTTTTCACATTCATGCGGGGACAATTGAATATATTCTTAAAGAACATATACATGATGTTGATCTTAAAAAAGGACTTTTATTATGTGAATAACAGCCAATTTTTGGAAAAAATAAAGATTTGATGACGTCACGGCATGATTGGTTTATTATTTGATTCGGGGGACCCATTCAGGTTAAAAATGACGTACGTATCCCTACATTGGAAAAAAACAACAACCGATTATCGTCATCGTAACGTCGGTTTTTGAATCAGTAGGAGAAAAGGTAAATTTTACTGTTTAGACTATAATAAACGGTGTCTTTTGGCAAAAACTAATAGCACTTTGGGCAGAGGGTCATGTACAGGACATTGATTAACATAGTCGGATTTATATATATCGGTCGACACCGAAGAGCAAACTGATACCTGATATCTGACACGTGACCTGTACCTGTCACGTGACACCAACCTATTCATCTCGTTACCGTTTATAACTACAAAGCAGCAAGCATTCTGTATCTCCGTATTTGTAACAGAATATAATCGATCAAGATGTGAGACTATAAATGAGGTTATGTTTTCTTGTTGTTAGTAAAGAATTAGTTTGTTTCATGACATTTGAAGGGTAATAAAGACTATTTTCAATGCAGTTCAAGTCATAGTGTACAAGGACAGTGAATATTCGCACAGACTAGTCAGGCGAATACTGTTGTGAATCATTACCGGACAAAACTTATGCTGGGAAGGCGCTATTATGATAGTATATATATCATATCACAATAGCTTATGTAGGATTAAACTCAATCACCACCCACATCCTCCACTCTAGTCTAGCCCTTAGTGTAGTGGATAAGAGATCGATTTATAATGCAGGTATCAAGGTTCGATACAACCGTGGACTTTTTCAAATAAATGTATTCAGTATTATTTTAGAGTACGGCAATGCTATATGCACGACTGTCGGGCACACAATTCTAAATTGGCTATACTATGGCAATACACAGGCTATTCATTAAGTCATCACCATAGTCGTAAACCACTCAAATGGTAAATTATGCTACAGCCATGCAATAATAGGCATACGCAGTGTAATAATCACGTACATTGGTAAGTTGTGCTTAAATTACCTCAACAGTTAGGCCCAAGGCCCACGTCCGTTCGCACTGTTTTCATCGTCACGCTATTAAAAGTCAATCCAATCATGCTTCTGTTAATTACCTGTGCATAACTCAAAAGTCCAGAAACTTCCCCTGCAAGTAATCTTATCAAACATAATACCCTTGAACATACGCGCCATGGCAACAGAGCTATGCGCTATGTAGCAATGCGCACTGATACACTCAATATCAAAACAGCCCTATTATAATTATTATTACACCCAAAACCATTGCACTCCTGGGTCGAGAAAAATTGGGGACGCTACTTTCTGGAAATCTCACTGTCTTTTAAAGAGATATTCAATCACCGGCCCGGTATGCGGGATAGACAAAACACTTCATCTGGGAGTGCCATACAGGACCATTGTTATACTGTCGCGCAGCTGAATAGATTCAGATGCCTACCGATCTCCAATTTAGACTGAGTACTTTCAGGACAAACTACTTATCCGCATTCACAAATAATAAATATTAGATCTATAGTGCGTGTTCAATTAACTTTGGACATATTTTTCATAATTTTTATTTAGAAAAGGAAGAACTGAACAAAATCATGAGAGAAGGTTGATGGGTAAGCTTTGACCAAACAACTGTGCAGAACCAAAATCCGTAACTTATTGCTTAACTTCATTTCTATTCAATTTACCGCGTTTTTTAAGAAGAAAATTTAGTGTCAAACGACCTATTATTTAGTGTACACTGGTTAGATTATTATGAGAGAGGACGGGGATTTGTCACTCAACCCGAATCTTGGAGGTGGTAACACCTCGCTATAACAATGGCCCCACATACCGGGACCATTGTAATATCGTTAGCTCATGGTTTGCTGAAGTCTATACATATCCATTGGTCTTTGATATTGGGAAAAAGAAATTGAGGTGACATTTTATTTATTTTTAAGAAAATGTACCAGTTTTGTGTACGGGAACAGACAGTTATGTGATTGTAATAATTTATTATGAATTTACCCTTGGTTTTCCCTTAGCCCCTCGATGGGGACAACAGAACATGGCGAGGGCAAGTCGGTGGAGACAGAATCCACCCTAGCGACCGTGAGACAAATAACCATGAGCACACTATGTTTACTGTTATTACACTACATTTAATGCATCTCCAAAAGCAAATTCACACACACTCTTTGATGTTGTGCGGGTACTTCACAGAATAAATGCCTTCCATATGATTGACTACTGAATGTTTTAGTTCTAAATTTACACCTGATGGCTCACCATAAGTCTAGTACCAATACCAAGTTATGACTCAGATGACTTTCCATACCAAAACTGTATACATGATACTTAAAAGAAAATGATCATACATATTCTCACACATGCAAGTTCAATTACACTGCCTATACAAATTTTAACATGTTAATCAGTAAACCAAACTCATTGTAAATTAATGCATGGCAATCACACAACTACTGACCCTTAGGTTCTACCTTCATTATGCAAGATACACCACAAAGCAAATATAAAACCCTCACACAATCATCATATTCAAAATATTTTAATTCTGAAAACACAGGAAGCCCTCATGGAAATTTATAATCATGCACCAACCATTAGGAGTGCCAGTGCCATGCTGCATACCCAAGTGGCGACATTTCAGGCAAGCAGCAATGATACACTAACACCATCGACACCACAGTGCAAGATCCTCTCCACTGAAATGCTCCAATCCTCATTCAAATCATTAAAAATAATTTCCTCCACAAAATTGGTAACATATCAATTGTGAATAAATACCAACACCTGTAGTGTCCAACTGGGCATATTGACAATTGACATAACAATAAATCTTACATCTTTCTCCTCAACCTATCCTCCTGTTTACAGTGCAACTCACTCAACATCACACTCGCCGGTCACAAATCGCCTAATTTCAACTCTCATAATAGGCCATAGTATTAGCTCATATAGCCAAATAGGTGGACATTTTTTGGTAACAAGCTGATTTTTTCAGTATAAGTGCGGGGAACATGGTATATCACTGACAAAAAGTCCCCGCAAATCCACTGGTGGCATTTTCCTAAAAATTCAAGATGGCGTCCAAAATGGCCGTTTTTTCGAATATTTTTTATATTTTTTTGGAAACCATACATGTTAAAAAAACAGAACAACATAAAATATCCAACCTATTGTTGTTGTGCATGGCGAATCTATTTAAAACATAACCAAGGATTTTTTTTGTTGGTTTTTTCACATCAACATTAGACCATATTCAAATTCAAAATGGCGCCCAAAATGGCCATCATGGTTTTATTTGCAAAATGGTTTGAAGCCGCAAGGTGTTCAGAAAAATGTTATTAGAACTAAATATAGTAACTTAAGTTAATGGGAATCCAATAATAACATTCTATATAGTTATAGCTATTGAACATAATGATATTAAGATATACAAGTAAATAAGTAAAACATAGAAAGAATCCCATTTAATTCAGAGTTTCCTCTTTCATTCACATCTTAGGACCTATATTTTGCAAATTAGAAAATCTTGCCTTTCACCAGCCTTGCAACCCAATTAAGGGGACTATACCTAACCCCAATCAAAATCCCAAACCAATCATATGGGGATCAAAATAATATAAAAACCCATAAAAAAAAAAAAATGCTCTGTACTGACTGTGACATAGATAATAGTTTATTACCGCTACTACTTCACATTAGAAGTGGTTGGATAAAAAATTTGTTATTTGGTTCTCCTCACCATGACCACAGTTGTACGCGGCGTCTCGAAAAACAATGCATTTTTGGTTCACAAATTTTAGGGCGAGTATTTAATTATGTTTCCCTGTGGAAAATTAATGAACAAACAAACAATTTTGATAGGTGTGAGTCCCCTTTTAAGGGTACTTATACCCATCAAAAAACAAAACAAACAAAAAAACTCTAGCATAGAACACCGGCCGATCACGCTCCCTAACACACCACCAGTGCTTGGGATCCTCGTCGCCGATTTGTCACTAGCATACGTCACAACATCACTGTGGCGTAATATTAACCACCCACACCACACACCTCGGACAGTCTTCCATAAGAGCATTCCTTCATGACCGGCCTTACCAGCCCGGGTAACGCAAATTCCACAAACAGGGCAAAAGGTCCCCTTTTTGCTGATTTTTTATAATAAAATTTTTTGTTTTTTGAATTAAAATTTGACAGAAAGTCCACTTTTTCTACAGATATATTCAAAAAGGGAGCATTTTGGGGTTAGGGTCCACTTTTACAAAAAGAGGCCGCACCCCCCCCAACAAAAATCCTGCGTATGGCCCTGTTCATAGATCTAGCGTGCGTATAATAATTCTGGCGTCGGGTCCTCTTCTGCCTCGGCTGCTCAGGGTCTTCCCTGATGTCTGGCTGTCGTGTTCGTGATTCTGCTCATCCGGGATGGATCTTTCGTCCTGGAGAACATCGGGTGGGCAGTGCAGTGAAGGGCGTCGGCTTCAGGGCGGTGCCCCTCGGGGTTCTGTCCTGGCGCCCAGTCTTTTCATTCCATTCAACATTTGCGTCCTCAGATGTGCCAATGGGAGCTTGTTCGCAGTGATCATGCGCATACCAATACCGCACTTGTAATGGCTGCTGGTTCCCTTTGGGGCCTTTGGGCGGTGCAGCAGCAGAATACCCAAACCTGAATCACTGTGTGTCCCTTCTTCCACCGATGGCACTTTAAACTCTGCAGGCCCAGGGCCGTCAGCTCTGCTTTTTTCCCTTGGGAAAGTCGATGTGCAAAAGAGAACTTAACATCAGTCTAGATGGCGATGGGCTGTCACATGGCCCTGCACCGGGGTGCCCTTGCCGATCCATGGACCGCCGCCTTACTTTCAATCAACCAACCAAGGCAGACGCTGCCAAGACACAACCCAGCCTCGTGGGGCTGGGTGGGATGCGGCTTTCGGCGCCTTACATACACCATTTTTGCTTTGGCATGCTCGGCTGCTGCGTCGCTGCAGCACCTGTGTTGAGTCACATTGTTCACTCGCACTGATTGATGTCGTTCTGAATATGTTAGTGAAATTTGTTAGTGGTTGCCTTTTGTGTGACGCCTATATTAATACCTTCCAGTTCTGTTGATGATCAAGCTTACCAATGAGTGTGATGAACCTGGTGGCCTTGTTCCACCACCAACACCCCTCGGGGATCAGAGAGTTCCACGGGATTGCTTCGCTGCCCAGTCCATGATGCTACAGTCGCGGTGTCCCTGTCAATCAGCCTGGATCGATGACATGTGATCCTTCAGTGGTGTTTCATCTCTGCCTTGATCTCAGCAGTTTTGTGGGAAGCCATCTTGTAAGCCATGGGGCTGTGACCTTGGTGGAGGGATGGGGCTGGGTCGACCTCGCAACTCAGAGCTGCATTGGCCGTACAAGGGCTTCCTTTTTGTAAGGGCTTCCTTCGCATGATCGGCATGGGACTTTTCACCGGATCCGATTGTGAGAGCCCGGCCACTGGCCACCTCAAGCTGTGACTGTGAGGTCTATATAGGTCCCCCGGAGGAGTCCCGGTGTGAATCAACATGGACAGTGAGCGGATCTTGCACTCTGAGTTGGACACATTGCACACTGCGCTTTCATTTGCCCATAATTTATTTTATTGTCCACTCCAGGATCCTACGATATTGTAACAATTCTTTGGGTGTGTCCGTGGTGTAAGATATTCATGAGTAGACTACAGAGTAAATGACTCTTTTTAACGGAATAAAGCTGTAAAATCCCCCGTGTAATTAATCCTTCGATCCTCTTACAGAGATGTCATGCTAGGCTAATTCCATGATGTCTTACATGAAGAATGACCAATCTGTGGTACTATTTAGAACTCGCACCTTTATATGGCCTGATTGTGGAATGCTCACGTTTTTCGAAATAGCATATTAATTATTAAGGTGATGTTGAACTTTTAAGTCCCATATTCAACCATTTTTCCTTTTTTTTTAATAGACATTATCTCTTCACACAATTCCCCTTACTACTCGTACTGCATTCTTTTACAGGAGTTTTACGCTCCTCAGGCAAGTTTACACTTCTTACTTCAATTTTTGAGCTCCAACTTGAACAACCAAACTGATACAATTTCCATTATTTATTCTCTTTCCCTCTTATAACTATGGTATATTGTTTCCTTTGCATAGCTGGAGTAATTTTGTACAAAACACTTTGCCTTTTTGCTTAAGTTTTTTTTTTTAAGTTTAGTCTGGGCTATGTTGAAGGACCAACCAAATCGTCGAGCGACTTCCCTGTGGCCTAAATTTATTTATCTAAAATTGTTCCATTTTCATATTTCATCCGCATACGGATTCAAAACGCAGCACTTTGGGCGCCATTTTGGATTTTGGATACTTGCAAAGGTTTAATCATCTTTATAGTGTTTTATATGTAATCCTTATACCTCAAAAGATATGTTTGGATACCTGTACTTTTGTTTCTTCTAGCGGGTATTGTTTGGATATTATGAACAAAATAAAAAAAATGTCGTCCATTTGGTTGACGCCATCTTGGATTTTAAGAATGCCACCGATGGGATTTCTGGGGACTTTTTTATCACAGTTATTCTACACATCTTCCTGGACCTTCTTGAAAAATCAGCTTGTTTACCAAAAATGTCCAGGTTTCAAAACTAATACTATTGGCCTAAAATGATTCATACCTACAAACCACACAGTGATGCAACAGTGCTGCTCCGACCTATCATGTGTTTATTTTACTAACCGACAATGCGCAATGCTCTAACCCTCCCATACCACTGGCACAGCTCAAATTCATTTCACAATCCACCTGCGACCACTTTCCCCCAGCTTAATTAATAAAAGAATTTAGCACACTACCCTACCCCAGGATCTTTGGGACATTCCACCCATCACCAGGCTGGCAAATGCTACACGACGTCTGCATACCCAACCTTCAATTAGCTAAAAGTGACTCCGGCAACGTCTGGCATGTCATCGTCCATTTACACAATCCGTCGACCTATGCATAACCCTCTTCACTACCTCAATCTTACTTAAACTACCTAACACTCTATACCTCAAAACTGCTTTCAAATAGCACTCTTTCAATCTCGACTGGCGCCCCGGGATTTAGATAAGTTTGTCACCATATTTAATCATTTTAGAAAGATTGAGCTGTAACAAATCATGGTTCTGGGTGACATTCAAACTACTATTATTGCCATATTGGGAGTAGATGTGTGGTTGTAGTTTTGTTGAAGGTCAGAGTCACTGGGTTCAATTGAGTCCGAGTCCAGCAGGTCTGAGTCTGCGGCGAATCCCAGTCCATGGCATGGCCCCATCGGTTCGAGTCCATGGGACCCGGTCCGAGTTCCCACCGAGCATGAGTCCAACTCTGAGTGACTCGGACTCGCCCCAATTGAGTCCGGACGAGTCCTGACGTCTAAACCCACATCGGTAGTGCGTCACGTTCCCGCGTCACGCGTCAAATCTGCAACCGATTGCGTCAAAATCGTGGCATTAAGGCTTAGAAGAAGAAAAAACACTGAGCGGAATGTTCCCGACAACCAGATGGTCATGTTCACAAATAATGTAAGGACCGAAAACAATACAGTTGGGCTATCTACACAGGGTACCAGATCCGCATCAATGTATATGTGGTACTTCCAAGATCCAGATGTTTGTGAACGTGCGTGGGACTGTCTGCACGATGCACATTTTCTTGCCGTTACAGCATGACTGTTTGCGACCAAATAAATCTATCGCGTTAAGGGGGGGGCACGTGCGTAAGGGAATCGCGCGTTATTAGGCGGGACACTGTGTGATGAGGCAATAGAAACGGATTAGATAGAAGCGTGTTTGTTCATATCCGCACTCCCTATATTTCGATCTCAAGTTTGAGGGTGGACGTCAACTGTGCGCGTGAGGTTGCACCCTAGAAACGCCACGCGCTGGCCTTTTCATTGCAACACGAACGGGGGATGTAAAGGCCGAACAATCGAAATGCTAAAAGCGAAGGCAGAGTCAAGTCATTACGTATACGTCACCCTCAAGGATCAGACCGAACAGGTTACGCTCCCATACGCTGTGGATGTGCAGTGTGCAGTAACACGTACACGATACTCCTATGTAGGTAATCACCATGCCAGCCACTGGTCACATTGATCGTCGTTGTAGATAGTCCAGGAAGGGGACGCTTGTGAGCATAAAGGACATTTTTGACAGAACACATGTATCGCGGGTATATGGACTGCTTTGAAAACTATAGTTACTAAGTAGCCTATGTTACAATCCACGACAATACACAATACTTGATCATCAAAATATCAGTGCCTGCCAAGCCTAGCCCAGCCGTGCTTCAAATACCAAATCGCAACTACCGGAGCGGGTTCGGCAAGGGTGGACGAGCTAAATATACAGCCATCTCTGTAACAAAACATCCACTACGCTACTTTCACTCTTTCCATGGAAACAGCTACTGTGGTCTGCTGAGGAAGTGAGGAAGGCAACGGCAAATTTGGAAAACTAAAATCCCTAAAAATATTCAAATTTCAAGTGCTTTTTCTCAAAATTTATCATCCAACATCTTTGTTGGATAGAAAAGTTGCTCAAAATAGCGTTTTCTAGCTATATGACAAAAAGGTGTAGAGGTCTGTGTGGTAGATTAAATGTAATGATATGGCCAAGTGAGTCGATTTAGCGGATATGTCGCATTGGTCTAACGTATATTCGCAACCTCTAAAATCCCACAATCAGTAACGAACATAATGACCTTCACCGCCTGAAATTTTCTGTCACTTCGTGCCCTTTTAGGGTCAACCTTTCACGGATGTAAGCATGAACTGTGCACCGTTTGTATTTAAAATCGCGCTGGTAGGATGCTAAGGACATTAAAGTTTCATATATTAGACTGTGAGGTGTGGACGGGAATTTCCATTAGCTTCTACCCCGGTCCCCCTCACTAAAAACAGCTGAGCGCGGTCTGAAAGAGGTGTTTACAACATTCTTCGCACGTCTAGTGTTCTGAAGAGATTACACAACAGCGAAAGCGGCAAACCTTTCATCTTTTGGGGATCCTGGTCTTACCGTGCGTGATTGGTGGTGCGGTTTCGCCGATGCGACCTTCGGGTGCGGCTTGTGAAAGTTCTAAGATCAACTTCAGACGGACTTGGGGCACGACCAACTACGGATAGGGAGGTTACTGACGACTTTAATTTAATTAACATGGACGACGACTTACAGTGGTGAATGAGCTTTTCAGCGTTTCGTGGATGTTGATATCTGAAGAAAGACTAGGAACTAGCAAACTTCCCGTAGAATCAGTGCAAGATTTGTTTCTACCGGTACGATATCGCACTACTACCAGCTTGAATGAATGAGTGTGATATCAGGGACGGTTAAAAACAACAAGAAGACTTACCATAGAACGTAACGGACTATACTAATCGCCGGAATGATGCACAAATGAGGGCATTCAGGAAATCGCGAAGGTGGCCCCAGCTTGGATATAATTTGGGATTTGGTCTGGCATGAGCTCATTTTTTAGGTATGTATCCCGGGTAGTATACGTAAAATACGATACAGCAAGTTTCGACAACAGGACAAGACAGAAGACACAGGACAAGAACTGGACACGAAATGATATTGGTAAATTGTGATGGACAAATGTGTATAATATTTTATGATCAAAGTGTTTGCTTGCTGTATTGGGAGGGGTTGGATTTCGAAAAATGCGGATTTTATTTTCATGGGAAATAGCGTTTTGAAAATCAAATTGGGCGGAAGTTTAGAGTGCTAATGAGGTTGGGATTAGAAATTTTGTTAGGGCTTAGACTTTTTTATTGCAAGTTTGGAATGTGTCAAAGTTCAAGCAAAATTACAGCAGGCAGCACATGACTAGTTTAATCAACCTAAGGTATTCATTTGCAACTTTGTTGGGAGGTGTATTTTGGCGAGTTTTGATCAACGGGTAGTTCGAGGATATGTTTTGGTAAGCATTCCAAAATGGGGAGGGGGAAAGAAATTGTGCGCGTGTCGAAATGTGGTAAGGGAGACAAAAATTGTGGTTATGACAGCTCGACGTAACATTGTGTTTAACTTGGTGTAATTGTGGAGAAATGCTATTTTGAGAGTAGATTGGTGAAAATCGATTTGTCACTGCGCAGTTACACAGCAGATATGTATTTTTGTGCAGCAGCCCTATAAATCCTACGGGAATAGGACATTTAGGTGTTTTCATATGGTTGCTAGTGTACAGGGAACAAATTTAATTGTGACTCAAAAGATGGTTTGGTTTGAATAAATATGCTCAGTGTACTACATTCATAAAAATTGTCAAGTTTGAGTATGGTAGGCAAATCTGAGTCATATAGTGATTTATGACATCGGGTATGGTGAGCCATGTAGTATATAAATTAGGGTTGTGTTAATTTGTCAAAGGAGATCTCTTGTATATTATGGTATGCCGAGTCAGGTGTAAATAGGCAGACAATCATTCTGACATAATCAAGACAAACGTGTAGGTTTATGCAACGAAGTTTGTGCAGGATGTACAGAACAGTGTATTGGTAAATGGGTTGTGCTGTTTGCTATGGTGAGGTTAGGCTGAGATTTTTATCAAGTTGTTATAAGAATTCAAAACAAAAATGGTTTGCTTGAATTGTGATTGCTATTTATCAAATTTTAGTAGGTTTTATTCGGGCAGATTTGTAAGGCAATAGTCACTTATGGAATATGGAGTCAGAGTTGTAGGAAGATTTTGTTGATTTGTTGCCAGCTTTGAGATTAGGATGTTTTTAAAATTTGGGTGTAATTTTATTTGAGGAGAAAGGGCGGAAGATAGTGTTAAAGTGGGATGTTACTCTAGCAGGCAGCATAACATTCACTGATTTTATAAAGTGGATTTTTTGATCACCATGTTGTGTAATGTCATGAATGTGGATGTAAACATTGAAATTTTGAGTTAGCGCCGCAATTGTTTATTTGTGTGTGAGATGCTTCTGCCAAGGCAGACTTCAGATAATATTTTTATCATAGCTGGTAAATAGGCCCAAAATAGGGGCGCTAATTGCATGATTTTATTCTTAGGAACTCAGCTGAGATAGTTGCTATATTTTTGCTCGTATTATGGGTAACACAGTACAACATGGTGATTTTTTATTCATTAAATTAGTATGGTGGCAAATGATATAGATACTGGGTGAGTGTGTGGCAGCTGGTTGTGTTATATGGACGTGAGTTGTGGGTGAATGGAACGGAATTACAGAAGATAGTGGCGTTCGGGCTTTCAGTTATGCAGGGGTGACTAGGTTGAAGTTGTTGATGGTAGAAGAAGGTAGTATTAGGACAAGTTTTAGGGACGGGAGAGTTATAGTATGAGAGGGGATGGATATATATAAATTAGCTGGGGGATTATAAGAAGAATTTTGGTTTTCAGGTTAAAGATGTGTATTGTGGGATAGTTGGGTTTAAAATTGTGAGGTTGAGTGCGAGTTGTGGTTTGTGTAAGGCGCAGTAAACATTTTATTATGAGATTTGGTTAACATCTGAAGAAAGAACTTGTGGTTACAATTATATTCAGAGTAATGACATTTGCTAGTTATTTTTATGAAAAAGGGCATTGACCTTGTGCATGTGGTTTTAGCGTGGCGCCAGCCCGGCATTTAGTAAGTAGCAAGTAGATATTGTGCTGGTGCACTCTGCATCTGTCAGTTCATTAAAGGTGCAATAGAGATTTCGCACACATGTCTAAAAAATCGAAAGTACTGATGTTTGCCCTGTTGTAAAGCTTTTCCATCCAAAACTATCCCCATCTGAAAGGATTAAGCTGGGAAATGTTCTTTGGTACCAAAATTGTGAAATTCGAATTTCGCATAGGAGCAAAAAATACAAAATTCAGTCTGTTTTATATTGAAATATACGCAATCA
>JAMKCH010036296.1:0-36581 GCA_023653785.1 Ophioderma brevispina
ATGACCTAGAGTTTACATGAAATTAATCCTTCATGAATTAAAGAGAAAAATATTTAATCACGTCCTGATCGCTCCTAACTTCATTACAAGTTTAAAATAATATCACACAACAATTATTTTCTATCTCTCTTAATTATTGGCAGTTCGGTGCGCATGTGCATACCATACAGTGAATGACCTTGAATTAACAATGAAAAATCAAAGAGGAGAAGAGATTTCACGATGTGCATTTTTCACAAAACAAAATCTTATCATTTCCGAAAATCACTAAATATATTCCCAATTTCATTTATCATTATTTACTAGTCAGTCAAACATCATTACTGAAGATAATATCTCGCAAAACAATCCCATCAAGTTGATATGGGGTCCCTACATTGCCGTGTAAAACGACAACATACAAGCATCACGCATTCAATAGGCCGCGTACTTGTACATGTAGCAAGAAGGACGACAAAGACAAGAAGGTCACACAGTATATTGGCCGTACCATAGAGTTTTCGTACTGTAAACTGACAAGATGGCGCAATCGTGTCAAAATCTCCCTTCTCTCTTCAATTTCAATTTTATAAAGTGAGTTTGACAACAAAACACACACCAACTAATCTCGCCTCACTGCAGATAGGGTATGCAATTAATGATTTCAAGGAATTTTAACGAAATAATGAATTCCAATGATTTTTCTGAATTGTAATGTCATTGACTGTAACATGCACACTGTCGTTTGCTTCTCGATTTTTCACGCTAATATTTTGCACCTTTCGTAATACCTACTTACATGACAGTAAGCTAAAATCCTAGCGGTGATATTAGAATGACAAAATTTATTATCAGAAGCTATCCTGACATGAATTCATGAACTTTAATTACGAAAATTTTGACTTCAATTTTCAAATGTGTAGACGAGTGAAATTTGAATTTCCACACACGATTTTCGACAATATTCCTTCATAAATCTAACCTAATGTCACAACCCTGATTATCAAAGCTTTCTGTCTAGCTTCCCTACGCGATATGCCTACGTAAAAATGCATTTAAATATTATACTTGCCCGCTCCAACATGTAAAAAGATCTGGAAAACGACTGCAATTCGCAATGCGTGTACGCACCTAGAACAGGATACAGCAGACTGAACGTTTCCCGCGGGATCACATCAGGTGATAGATCATGCATCCCAAACACGAGTCACGCGGTAAGGCGTTACGCTGATTGGGCAAGTACGTGACCTCCGTGGCGGGCTTCACGCGGATTGGCAGAAGGCCTGACCTTTCTAAAGAGATCTCGATTTTCATGACATGACTATGCATAATTAGTACTGACGTAATGAAATTAATTTGTAGGCAGAGAGCTATGGACAACCATTTGGGTCATTATTTGTGACAAAATAATACACTCAGAAAATACAGGCTAATTTCCAATCCCGTTTCACACCCATTAATTTCAAAGAAATAGGGACAACAATTTAAATGTAATGGATTTTAAATTTTAAACATATTACACAGGCGGTAGATAATGCGCAAATTGACGCTTTTACACAAAAGAGTGAAATAAAAAACTTCAGTGAAATCATGTGTAAAATTTTCCTTTATCAGGCTAGGGCCAGTTACAATAAGAGCCTATAGCCTGTAAAGTGGTTAAAGGTACATTTTATAAACGTTCTCGTTTAGGGTAGCAAAATTATGTCCAAATACTTGTTTAGGGTGTATTTTTAAACTGTTATGCAAATTACTTGTTTAGGGTTTTAAAATTAAACCAAAAACACTTGTTAAGGGTATAGCAAAACCAAGCCCAAAGTACTTGTTTAGGGTAGCAAAATCAACCGAAATACGTGCTTAGGGTGTTTTTCTTGCCAAGTGAAATACGTGCTTAGGGTACGTTTTGGGAGGCCATACACGAGCATGATATCCACCTTGGAATACAAGTGGCCCCCCGGGGCGTAACGTTACGTGTATACTAACTCATGCCTATGTCCTACATAATAGACCTTTCATACCAGTTACACAGTGCTTTTGACAAATTGTTCCACTCAGGCATGACATAGTATGCACGTAGATTTACGACTGAGTTTCGGGAACGGACCCCTGGTCTCATATCCATTTGGTCTAATGTCCATCTGGTCCAATATCCATTTGTTCTAATATTTATATACATGATTAACTTTTATGGCTTGAATCAGATGATCAAGAACTGTTGTGGATTTTTTGTTTTTGTTTTGGAAAAAACGAAGGAAAAGTAGGGCTGAAAGGTAGGACAATTTAAATAGAAAGTATATATAAGAAAGAAAGAGAGCAAAGCAAGTCTATTGGAGGGGTGTTTTTAAGCATGATTAAATGACATATATGTATATAAGAATTTTAATTCTTTTATACATGATACTGATTTAAAAAATCAGTTTCTCTATTTCCAAACATGACACCCACCTCCGTACCGAAGTAAGCATGGTCAGGGGGACATTCCTTCTAAATGACAGGCTTTGGAAATTACAACCATTGGTCATCGAACATTGCCGTTTCATGCATGTCAGGGTTTTTGTGTGTGAATTACAATGTGGTTTTGTATTCTTATACTGCCTTTATAGTTTACATCATCATGAGCATTTGTGTATTTGACGGTACCTTGACCATAGGATACACCATTACCTACTTTGCCTTCCCATAGAAAGCAATGCATAAACGGGACCAATGTGAAATTCACACGTCTTATGTAAAATGATCGCAACTTTGATTGTACCGGGTGAGTCAGAAAAATTGGCCCCTATTTTTATGCGCCATCTTATATCTTTTAGAAACATATCTCAACATATGCGCGGTGCGCAGTACCAACGGCAAAGTCTAAGCTTATCACTCATAGAAAAAATGAAACCGGTTGTTGCATTAAATTGATTGAGTTGACATGGCTTAATTGAGTTGAATTAAAGCAATAATGGCACATTTTTTGAAGAGCGCCACCAATTTTCAAAAGTAGATATTTTGGCACAATTACGTTGGTAATTGTCTAGGAAACTATACCTGCGAACGAGAATGCTAAGAAATTCGTATTTATCATAAAATAAGCGATTTTGTAATTAGAATTGGGATCCCAGATTGGACTAAACGGCAGAGCTGGCAATGCTACGTTTATGTCCGTCCATGATGAAATATTGCCACCTCGAGAAGATAACCTCTAACTTGACTTGCCTGAGCCAATAAAACAACTAATGGATGAGCGTAGACACGTACATGGCGCTATTTCCCGGCTATTTCACATTGGAAGGCCGTTTCCAGCAGCCGTTGAATTATTATCGGGATCCCCGATAATAATTATTCGAATTACAAAATTCCTTGGTTTGTGACACACAGACATTTTCGACCTTAACCATTCACAGGTATAGTTTACTAGCCAGTTACCAATGCAACCGTGTAAAAATCTCAATTTTTTTGAAAAATTGGGGGCACTCTTCAAAAAAATGTGCTAATATTGCTTTAATGAAAGAGAAAGTAATGTTTACTTGGCTGAGTTGAGTTGGGGTTACTAGTTGATATCTTGAATTGACTCAGTTGAGTCATCCCAACTCGACTCAATCTAGTGAATACAACTTCTGTTGCGTTATTTCTATGAGTGAACCTTCTAAATTTCCGGATCGATACATTTTCTATAAAAAGCAGAGAAGATAAAACTTCTATAGAAGTTCTACCTTATACAATCTTTATCCTCCTTAGAAATCAGAAAAACCATCGCACCTGAGAAAATCTGAACTCCATCTCTACAATAGCCATTCGCACAACTGATGGTACAACCTATCGAAATCCAGCCTTACCAATGCCTAGGACAGATCCAACCAACCTCCCACCCTCCCTCCCTCCCTCCCTCCCTCCCTCCCTCCACTTCCCTTTCCATCCCCTCCCATTCCCCTCCCTCTCCATCCCTCACTCCTTCCTCCCTTCCTCTCTGTTTTCTTTCTCTATTTTTTATTTATTTATTCATAATAATAAAGGCAAGTTGGGTTTTATTCGTTCATCCATTCATTCTTTCCTTCCTTCATTCACGCATTCATTTATTTATATATTTATTTATACCAAATACGCATTTATCTTATGTTATAACGTGCTCTGCTATTTATTTGCTGCATTTTTTTATTTATTTATTATTTCACATTTCCTCACTTTATTTCTTTATTTTTTCCGGAAATTTCAAATTTCAAATTTCTGTTTTGAAAATAACAAAATTCCTTTGTGTGAAAAAAAAACCCTCTTCGTTTTCCCTTTTTCTGAGTAAATTTCAAATTTGACGTACAAGTGGCAGTGCCATAGAAAGTAATGCAGCGACGACGGGTTCTTGCCCTTTTCAAAATGGAGGACAAAATGTTTCACTTCTCGATCGACGCCGTCAGTGGGGCAGCCCAACGAGCTAAATTTAGCTCGTTGGGGCAGCCTCTGGGCAGCCCAGGCCACAGCCTGATGAAACGAGCGCCCTCGTAAAAGGGAGATTCCCTTGTTGTTGTAAACACTTTCACTATTTGCCTGTAACGGAAATCCCTCTGTTAAGTAACCATGTTAGACCAGATTTGCGGATTTGAATGCTGATAACGATGATAACAGGCATAGCAACCTTGGTCCTTGATGACCTTCCGAATCATTTTCAATCAGAATGGTGTGCCGATAGGATGTGTAAATCTCGGCATCTCGGTGTGTAGGCTAATATTGGTGCAGCTATACATTGCCAGTGATTGCACAATGGGGAATTATTTAGGATATTTATGTCTTATTTTTTACTACTGTATAACAGCCCAGCATACGGCCCAAGGTGAGTTCATATAATATAATAATTAGTATATACTTTCTGAATGTTTATGCTGATGTATTCGGGCGGACCCGGTGATCGCATAAATTTCACAAAATATGGAGCTTTTACCACTCTGGTTTACACCTGACCTGTCACACAAACTTTGTTCTCGATCATCAATCAAAGTAAAATATTTCAGAAAGTACAGAACGTATTACAATTGGTGTCATTTTGTAGGCTGTAGCTAATTTTTTTACTTTCTGGGCCAAATCCAAAACTGGTCACCCCAAAGGGAGAAAAATTAAGTTAATTGAATGACATCTTTGTTTTCACAAATAAGTAATAGACTTAAGACTATTGCAAGTTTTTGTTGTCATATTCTTTTTCATTGTATCATCTCGTTTTTCGGAGAAACATTCACTGAAAGTTAGAATTGCGCCCTCGGTGTGTGACGGGACGGAATTTCTTGATATCCAGTTCTTACACAAACTGACTCAGTTCAATCTAACTTTTGTTGGGCAATATTATGCATCTGTTCTAGGGTACATACATACAAAATATGAATTTTAAAGATTTCCCGTAAACATGCAAAATTTAAATTTTATGGTGCCGATTTCCGTCCCGTCACATTTTGACATGAATTTATTTATTTTTTTATATGTTGGGAACATCCAAGAGTTGTGAACTTTTGCCAAGTTTCAATTTTCAATGTACTTATAAGAAAAAGCTGTCAGGATTATATCACTTGCCTCATATTTTAAAGATATTAAAGCAAAGTTTTCATGACGGGACGGAAATTTAGCGTGACGGGACGGAATTCTTAGTGTTGGGTAACTAGCCACACACCCAAACAACCTTCAGTAAAGTTAATATTGATTAGTAAATAAATACAATGTCTTATTAAGATGAAAAATAAATATTTTGTGAGCTGCAGTGGTCTTTTTCATGAAAAATAAGTTGTTTTGTACTACAATGACTTTTTTCTGTCCCGTCACATTTGATATCTTAATTCTTTCAAGTAATAAATAGATCCCAGCCCACCTATCTTCATAAAAAAAGTATTGATCAGCCTACAAATACAACAAATCTTGTTTAGGATAGTAATTAACAATCTCATGGATGATAGGGTTCTGTTTCTTGCATAACAGGGGTCATTTTGTACTATATCCTGCAAATTTTTCCGTCCCATCACATTTAAAGGGATTAGCAGCGATAATGCAAGAGAATCGAAAAAAAAAATGGAAATGCATTTTGTTTACTTATAAATCAGGGATAAGCGTGTACAATTCCATATAACTGCTTTAATGTTGAAACAAACCACCAAATAGTGAAAAAAATGAAGTATTTGAGGAAATTTGTCATACCGTCTCCCAAAAATAGACATACAGCGACGGCATCTCAAAATCTGCACAAAACAGCTTATTGTGGTTTACACCAGTACAAAATAAACAGATCAATAATGTTTGTGTTTGAGGTAAACTACATTGATCATGGTGCACATTATCACGCTGAAAATCTGTGATATTCACCAGGAAAGGCTTTTTTGATCTCAAGTCGGAATTTTGATACGCACGTATAGAAATTACAGAATCAGATAAAAAGTACTGCCTTGTCTTTAATACACGGATTTCAAGCCAACCACTTGCAGGTTATGTTCGCATATCCATGCCAGTAACAAAAATATAAAAATATGAATTTTGATGATTTTTTTCGATGTTTCGGATTAGCAAATCGCTGCTAATCCCTTTAATATCATTTGATTTTTAAGGCATCTACCTGGTTCACAACCACCCAAACTACATCCTCCATGCATATGGATGACCCTATAAACATACCATCATGTTCAAAATGGTACAGAAAGATCTTGCTGGCTGTAGGGGTTTATTTCGAGCATAAAGTGGCATTATGTTCCACCACAAAAATTTTCCGTCCCGTCACATTTATGTCACCTCTAGTTCCCAACCCACCCAAGCTTCATTCAAATGAGTATTGATAAGGATCCTGTTTGATCTCTTATGGGGTATAGATGTCTGTTTTATTTATAATAAGTTGTTGTGTACCATCGTGGAAATTTTTCCGTCCTGTCACATTTCCATCCCGTCACATATACCTTTTTGTTTTAATCACAGATATTTCCGAAGGGGTTGACTTTAGATTATAAATAATTTTGTGATATAGTAAGTAGAGTAGTTGTAGTTTGTGTTCATGTTAGCAGTGTCATTAGACTTCAGTAAACTTTGAAGCAAATGAGCTTGATATATAGAGTGCAAAAATATTGACTTTTCTTCATTCCGTCCCGTCACATAATTTCCATCCATCACCATGGCAACAAGCAAAATACAGGTCTCATTTTTCAAACTGCTTTTTATTGTGCACTGTAATCTTGTTCTCTGAACCATGTACCCTAGTCACCATTATCCCTTGTTTAGGAAACAGACAGAAAATGAGCTTCAATTTTCCATCCTGTCACAAAAGGGTAGTTTTGGATTTGGCCCTTCTAGAACTTTGGTATCTAGAGAAGCACCCCCATTTTTTTAACCTGTGATTTTTGATATTTATTTGGAATGCTGACCCGGGATGCTGACCAAGGCCATGAGAATGAAAGTTTTAGATTTGCATCCAGACATTTTTCAAATTACATAGGCTTTATTTCATTATTCATTATATTTATTGGTTGACTTGCAAGTTTACGGTTTCCCCCGGATTTTCCAGAGTTGAAGGATCATTCGCATCAACAAGGTCAGGGATAGAAATGCATCATGGTCGATTCCAGCGTAATGGAAACACATGGACAAATTTTTCTGCTTTTAGTGGTTTATTAAATGGGGATGGCCCGATTTAAGGATATGAAGTTTTCATCTTGATAGATTGGTCATCACTCCAAAACCCCATCTGTAAAGTTTCGCGCCGATATTTCAACCCGTTTTGATGCGTGAGCTAAAAACGTGATTTTGTAAGCCCCATAGAGTACTGTGTACAATTAATATTGGTAAACCAAAATGGGTCACATTTTAGCTCATAACTTCCAAACCAAACATCTTTTGGCTCTAAGATTTCACAGAGTAAATGAGAAAAATAGTAGCTTTCTTCTGATACCAAAATGTTGACCACTTCCGGTAAAATCTGGGGCTTCTGGGGACGAGGCTATTAGCGATCTGGCCATGGACCTTTAAGGTTATTTCTAAACTCTGGGTTTGTAAATTATGCAGTTATTGAATTAATGCACATTTTTGGTAATTTTTGCCATATATAATGGGGGTGAGCTGTATTCAACGATTACCTAGAGACGCAGTTAAATTCTCCCAAGAAATAGGCATTCCTTAAAAAATTATCTTATTTCAAGGAACGTTAATGATGTTTGAAGAGATAATTAGAACCACGTATGATTTTATAGAAACGCCTAATTTTGCATATTTTCACACATGCACGTGCAACAACTAGAACTAGAATAACCCTTTTCAATGAAATTGTAGGTCTGGAGAAAAGTGATGGTAGAAACTATCATTTCCCACTGTTACTGTAATAATAATAAATTTGATAAAACCTGGACACAAGAGTGATTGATTGCTAAGGAAATGTTTCTTGGTCAAAATCCTGAGGATGAAGACACAAAATTTCCATCCATCACCATGGCAACAAGCAAAATACAGGTCTCATTTTTCAAACTGCTTTTTATTGTGCACTGTAATCTTGTTCTCTGAACCATGTACCCTAGTCACCATTATCCCTTGTTTAGGAAACAGACAGAAAATGAGCTTCAATTTTCCATCCTGTCACAAAAGGGTAGTTTTGGATTTGGCCCTTCTAGAACTTTGGTATCTAGAGAAGCACCCCCATTTTTTTAACCTGTGATTTTTTGATATTTATTTGGAATGCTGACCCGGGATGCTGACCAAGGCCATGAGAATGAAAGTTTTAGATTTGCATCCAGACATTTTTCAAATTACATAGGCTTTATTTCATTATTCATTATATTTATTGGTTGACTTGCAAGTTTACGGTTTCCCCCGGATTTTCCAGAGTTGAAGGATCATTCGCATCAACAAGGTCAGGGATAGAAATGCATCATGGTCGATTCCAGCGTAATGGAAACACATGGACAAATTTTTCTGCTTTTAGTGGTTTATTAAATGGGGATGGCCCGATTTAAGGATATGAAGTTTTCATCTTGATAGATTGGTCATCACTCCAAAACCCCATCTGTAAAGTTTCGCGCCGATATTTCAACCCGTTTTGATGCGTGAGCTAAAAACGTGATTTTGTAAGCCCCATAGAGTACTGTGTACAATTAATATTGGTAAACCAAAATGGGTCACATTTTAGCTCATAACTTCCAAACCAAACATCTTTTGGCTCTAAGATTTCACAGAGTAAATGAGAAAAATAGTAGCTTTCTTCTGATACCAAAATGTTGACCACTTCCGGTAAAATCTGGGGCTTCTGGGGACGAGGCTATTAGCGATCTGGCCATGGACCTTTAAGGTTATTTCTAAACTCTGGGTTTGTAAATTATGCAGTTATTGAATTAATGCACATTTTTGGTAATTTTTGCCATATATAATGGGGGTGAGCTGTATTCAACGATTACCTAGAGACGCAGTTAAATTCTCCCAAGAAATAGGCATTCCTTAAAAAATTATCTTATTTCAAGGAACGTTAATGATGTTTGAAGAGATAATTAGAACCACGTATGATTTTATAGAAACGCCTAATTTTGCATATTTTCACACATGCACGTGCAACAACTAGAACTAGAATAACCCTTTTCAATGAAATTGTAGGTCTGGAGAAAAGTGATGGTAGAAACTATCATTTCCCACTGTTACTGTAATAATAATAAATTTGATAAAACCTGGACACAAGAGTGATTGATTGCTAAGGAAATGTTTCTTGGTCAAAATCCTGAGGATGAAGACACAAAATTAATATTTTGAACAAAAAAAAAAATATTTTCGGAAGCTTAAAATTTTATGGGACCAGCGGTCCCGCGGTCCCATGGATTTTTTAGGCTTGCAGAGAATGATACACACACAATACCAAAGCAATCCATAATGACACAAAAAATATACCGAACCTGTTCCATTACTGCACTAAAAGGCTAGACAATATTTTAAGGTTTATAAGACAAGCACAGTAAATACTGGCCCCATATAACCGTGAAATGACCTTTGACCTTCACATCTGTACCCACATAGGTTATAGACCACTAACCTGGCTGCCATAATGAAAATCATCTTGTATCACATCCGAAAAAATACTTTAAAATGCTTCTTAAAAAGGTCTATAAAACCGGAAAAACTACTTCAACAGACTCACAAATGCCAATAGGCCTATAGAACTACAGCAAACAGCTCTTTCCAGAGCCACCCGATTTTCCAAACTTCATAGTTTATAGCCTGCTTAAACATTCAACACTAGCTGATATAATTCGCTACTTTTTCTAATCATCTATTTTGCACTATACACTCAAAAGAGACTTCTACAAAAAAAAAAAAAAACAGACCATTGGGTTCTACTTGAATGACAATGGGGATGGAACTTTCCGAGTGGACCACCAGATGCGTGCTGGTTCCGGAGATGGAATCTGGCAGCGACCAGACGGGACTGATGACATTCAGGACACTATTATAGAGCAACAGATTGTGCCAGTGGCCGTGTCAGGAACCTGGAACTTCTCTAGTAGAAAGCCATATTTTGTCTTAAGTCATGCCAAAGAAATTGAGGAGACATCTTTCCTGAAATTTGCTAATTAAGGTAAATAAGCAAAATTGTGTACAAAACAGTGCTCACTCTACACACTCATGGCTTTTAGCTATTTTAGATATGTCATTAGCAGATTGCTTGACCCCCAAAAACATGGTGGTTAGAGACACAAACATTTAAACACCAAATGCCAAAGTTATGGCTGAAATGTGATTTTTGGGGGAAAACGGCGGCCATTTGGATTTTGGCCCGTCTCACTTTTTTTTTTTTTTTTTTTTTTACTTCTTTAATTACCTGTACTTGGCCTGGTGAATTCGGACAGAAACATACATAAATGAACCACCAGACCCCACACAAAGACAACCAAACTCGACATCAAAACAAACAAATACAATGCCATTCTTTACAGACTCTCACTGCAGACCTTGTCACTAGAGTTCAGTCCAAAATCAAACTCATTTTTTTACATGAAAAGTCATTCTATCAGTTTCTTGATGCCATAGTTTCTCTGCCTTCTGCGGGCCGCTTCACTTATTTTATAAACCCATCTTAAACAAAAAACAACCAAAAAACAAGGGTTTTCCGTTCAACTTTGTTGCACCTGTATATATAAACCTTTTTCCTAACAAGATAATCTGGTTTTTTAAAAATATTGTGGCATTCTTCATTAACAATCCAAAACAAATTGATTTAAAATCAGTAATAAATTATCTCCTAATATTAACTAAATCCAGGAGATTATTTTTGTTCCAAAAGGCTTTGGTTAATTAACACTCCCACATAGATGTGTTATAGTTTCTTTCTCTTACATCATCACAAAAAGCACCAATTTTTCAATCACCACTCAAACCATTCTTTTCATTCAAAAAACTATTTGTTGCAAAATATTATGATCATTTAAACTTAAATATCTAGAATATGTATCCCAATGCATTTAAAACCATTGTATACACTTTACCACTACTCCATTGTCATTGAATCTAGCTGATCAAAGATCATCACTCTGGAATTCCAATACGCTGTTAGACAGGCACCACCGTCTGGTCTCATGCATTCATGCAAATTTGACACACTCTATGCTCCTTTAACAATTGTGACAACAGGTATCTGGTTCCTCCCATTACCACATTTTGTAACAAAGTCTGCAACGTCAGCTTGTAGCAATTTTTTCTGAATGGCCCTAAGGATACCATAATACTGAATAAATTACACTTGATATTTGGATAATTATCCCTGAAATCGGAGAAACTCATGATATGATCATTATGAATAAGATCATAAAAATTAATAACCTTGTTTTGCTCCAATTGGGGGGGCATAGAAAACGCACTTATTATTGACACGAATATTTGAGTTATACCAAAGCACCTTGTCGCACTTCTTAGGACTATACCCTCTCGTTGATTTAACCAGCTTTGAAATACTTTTAAAAAAGACTTACTAATTTACTCAAATCAAAATCTGAAATATCTCTCGGATAGCCCTGCCAATCCAGTCACCACCAAGTGTTCTTCTCAATTTCTCTATCCATAAAAATTTCCACTTTCCCTTGTTATTATCAAGGTAACGCGTCACCCATGCAATTTTTAATAGCATCTTTAAAAAGAAAATATTGGTCATATTCAAACCACCCCATGCAACGTGTTGTCATAGAATCGCTAGCTTATCTTATCTTGTTTACCACTCCACATAAAAACTTGAAAAATAATCTCTCAACTCTCTTCAAAAACTCATCTGGTGGATTTGGTAATCGACAATAAATAAGTAAAAATTGAAATTGCTAAAACTGATTTTATCACCGCTACCCTGCCAATTGGGGTTAAACCCCTTTGAGACAGATTTTAGGGTGTTTTAATCGAGCCTCATAATTTAAATTCAAAATCTCACGACGACTTAAAGAACGAATAAATAAGCCCAAAACTTATTGGGCCTTTGACCATATAATTCCTTCTTCTCTGGACGGTCAGATTGTATCCTAGTTTTGATGGAGCCAATTCTTAAATTGATGATTTGGATAATGTAACAACCAAACAACACTCACTACCAAATTTGAAATAAGTTTTATTGAGTGCCTAAGACTCTTTTTGAACCATCCAAAATTAAAGATAGTGCGTCCGCAACAACTGTGTGACCTTAATAAAAGTTTTCAAGCATCTAGGGCTATCCCTTATATTTGGATTTTTACGAATTCGCAATACCCAAAATTTCTGCACAGAGGACGAAAATAACAACTCATTGGGCCCCCTGCTCAAACTAACTGCGTGACAAGGTAAGTCTGGAGAACATGGATGCCCCATTATTTCTACTACACAACAGCTATTTTTTGTGTAGAAAGTTTCCATCCATTTTATAATAATATTCCAAACCAAAAACTCCAAGCATTTATAAACAAAGCACCATTCCAGCTTAGTTGCTTTCAAAATCCAAAAAAAAAAAAATAACAACCCTGGATTTCACATTGTCTTACATACTCAATGACATCAAGAATAAGTCTAAACCTTTCACCTATGTATCGACCTGATAAGAAGCCTGTTTCAATCACATGAATAATGAAGTCAAACCTTCTTGAACCCTGCTTGCATTGCTTTGGAAGCGATCTATAATCCACGTTTCCAATTAATGGATGGGCGCTCCAATTTTTCAAATCCTATCATTTTTTCCCCTTCTTTAGGAATACAGTAATAACCCCTCTAACGGTTGCTCATAGTCATATAGCCCTATTAAAGCAATAATTGAACATTAACCCCAAATGTCCATTTGCCCAAAAACATGTAGAATTCAATTGGATATCCATCAGACCATCAGAGCCCTGGGCTGCCTTGTTATTTTTCATATCTTTCAAAACATAGTACACTCTTGAGGGTTTAGTATACCTGCACCTGAATTACAATCATCTGACTTTTTGGGTAGATCCTCCAATGAGATCCCAAGTTTAGATATTCTCTCATTCATAATCCACACCACCTCAACTCAGAAGTGTACAGTTTTGATAGAATTCCTTCCCCCTCATTTAAATATTCCTACACCCAGTAACCACGTTACCATCTTCAGTTATTATGTTATCAACCGACTTCTTATTGATGTGTCGCTTTCTCCTGGTCAAAAAATACTTGGAACTTTTTTCAGCATTAAATTCAATGTTGGCAGCCTTGCGCCCCCTTAGCAATGCAACCTTTAAACTCCTTCAGCGAAATATATTCTAAGCACCTTTCTTACGTTCACTCTGCACATGTAGCTGCCTATAATGGATGTGCAGGCTGCCCCTTCATGGTGATTGGCGCGCGTGCCCTGTCCCAAAAATGGCGTAAGTTCCAGCCTTAATTTCAACCCGTCCTCCAATTTTCTTCAAGTTTCTTTTGGCCTGTTTAACACTCTTCCGCTAAGCATGTTTAATTGTCTGACCTCTAACACACATTTAACCGTTTCCCATAACACATCAGGATTTTTTGCATAGCTGTTATCATTAAGAACTTTCTAATTAAAGATTTGTTATTGAACTTACCTATTCAGGGTCCTGTAAAAGTGAGACATTGAATTTCCATAATCCCTTTCCGGTTTTTCAGCCTCTAACACGGTTTTCAATTTAATTAAAGAATGATCTGATCGGAGACCATATCGAAATTTTCACATTCAACACCCACATTTTTTCCTTTCCTTAAATTCTTACTAATAAGAAAGTCATCAAGCGGCAATAATCCACTGTAACTTAAAATGTCTTGAAATTGGAAAATCATCTTGATTTTAAATACCCAGTACAATGAGGATTAACTTTTGTTGCAAGCATCCATAATTCAAGACCCAACTCAATGATATTACAAAGGTTCTCTTATAATCTGCATACAATACTGCCTATTATATGAGTGCACCCAGGCAAAGTTAATCTCTTCGACAATCTTAAGCAAAATAAGAAGCCCTCCCCAAGATAAACAGTTGGTGTAATCATCTTGATTCAATTGATTGACTTTCTTGTGTTCTTTGATTTGTGTCTTGAATGCTTGTAAGTAGTTTTTTTTCAAGGTCTTGAATTCATGGATGCAATAAAAGTTATTAATTCCTCATTGTACTGCGTATTTAATCAAGATGGATTTTTCCATTCAAGACATTTGCCATTTACAGTGTGAGGGGGTCAATGGTTGAACCTCCAACAGTGTACTGTCTTTTTACCATGTTGATTTGCCTTCCATATATCTAAAGATCCCTTGTTACGATAACCTCCAAAAATTTCCCTCTGTGAATAATTATTAGTGTGTTTACTGCCCCTTTCTTATCAATTCCGCCAAATTCCATCACACAGTTAAAATCCTGCCCACCCATATATGATATTTATCACCAAAAATCCTCACTTTCATGGCAAATCACTAAAAACTTAGGGCCGTCAACATTTGGTCCATACCATTTACCACAGTATATGTTACTTTATGATATTCTAATATGCACATAAATTCTACCCACCACTATCTATGATAAGAATTTCACACTATCGCACTCCAAATTTTTTATTAAATAAACTGCAAGTGCTTTGCTATTTGAAGCCCCATGACTCCACAAAGTTTTTGACCACCATTCAAATTCCACCGCCGAACATCTGAGGGAATGCTATGCGTTTCTTGTAAAAGGCAGATGCTAATTTTTCCTTTATTCAGCCACATAAAAACTGCGACCTTTTTTTTTAATCACGTATGCCTTTTACAATTAAAGGAACACAAATTAATAACAACAGAGTTCATTTCAAGTCCATTTTTTCATCTTGCTGCGCACTTTCATGTAGGTTAATAGCATCGCATTTGTAAAACCGAAAAAAACAGACACAACCACCAAAAAAATATTGTGCAGGGTCTTTTGATGTATACAAATTGTTCACCTTCATACATGGCATCAACAGTATTTTAATAAAAAAAACACTTTCTGTGCTTTCAGTACTATAAATGTCTACAACCGCATATAAGGATAGCTGACTGTCCCGAAACTTAGTCCTGTGTTATATCTTTAGCTTCAATTCGCTTACTTCATTTCTCCGTTCTCCTCTAACCACACGCAATATGCAGGATAATTAACATAAACCTTCCGACCTGGCACTTCTTGTAGGCATCTTCCTTCTCAGCGTTTCCCCAGTGCTGTCTTTCTTCTTGTACCCTAGGGCACATCTTCTTTATTACCAGTTAAGCTTGGCATTTGGGCTCAGGTAAGGGTTTTCCTTCAATGTTTTGCAGCTCGTAAAACCTCGCTGGCGTTGGCATAAGATGAAACGGCCCCATGTATCGGTCTGCTTGGGTTTAATCTAGGGTAGTAATATGGGGGGTTATCTGTGGGCTCGATCCATGTCGATGCCTCGCCATCATAACTCTAATTCTCAGACAATAATGCCTTTAATAGTCTAGCCACTTATATCTGCTGTGGTTACCAGCCATCTTCAGCTTCCCTTCATTTCCTTCCTGTATGTTCAAAAGGACGAGATTTTACGTCTGCTCGTTTAGCTTAAGTCCCTCAAACTGGGCTATAAACCAATTTATCATGTACCTACTTGTCCAACTTCTCCTTCTCAAGTTATAATTCTGAGTTGGCACAATCGTTCGCAAGCCGCTTCCATCCGTTAATTTGAGTTTTCATTGACGCTAGCTCAGTTTCCATATCTACCAAACGTTTATGGATAACGTCTACCATGTCCAACTTTCCAAGTCTATTCATTATTTCGGCGAACTGTTTTGTTGTGGTCGCCATTGCGGCACCAACGCTCACACCCGTCACTCAGCTTCCACATGCGGCAGTCATTCGCTGGTTCTCATCGTGTTTGCTCGAACTTCTCCTCGACTTCTTTCCTTCCCGGTTTTCTGTTTTTTGGCATATTATTTAAACGCCACTGTCCGTAGCTCTATAAATCATAGTAGCACATAGTTTTAGATATAACCTCGCATATTTTCTTAAAACGGCGAATTTTTCCTCTACAAACGTGGGACGCTATCACCAACACGTCTCACAAACCGTGCTGTTGCATGCTGGGAAAACTTTTTTCTTAGACCCCAGGTGAAAAAATTTTGTCATTTCATGTTGAGATAGAGTAAATGGAAACAAAAAAACTGTTGCAAAAATAAATGACCAAAAAAAAAACTATTTTTCACCCCTGTATAGCCTCACTCCTAGTTCAATCAAAGTTAAATTTTCAAAAGTACAGAACGTTTACAATTGTGTCATTTTGGGTAGCTGTAGCTAATTTTTTTTACCTTTTTTAAAAATTACAAACTTCTAATTTTATTGAACCCCATTTTTTTGTAAAACCTTTGAATTTTTGATATTTATTTGGAATGCTGACCCGGGATGCTGACCAAGGCCATGAGAATGAAAGTTTTAGATTTGCATCCACATTTTTTCAAATATTCATAGGCTTTATTTCATTATTCATTATATTTATTGGTTGACTTCTTGCAAGTTTAACGGTTTCCTTCCTCCTCCTCCTGAGTTTCCAGAGGTGAAGGATCAATCGCCTCAACAAGGTCAGATCAGAAATGCATCATGCGATTCCAGCTAATGGAACACATGGACAAATTTTCTGCTTTGAATTAGGGTTTATAAATGGGTTATGGCCTGATTTAGGATATGAATTTTTTCATCTGATAGATTGGTCATCACTCCAAAACCCCATCTGTAAAGTTTCGCGCCGATATCAACCCCCGTTTTGAAGCGTGAGCTAAAAACGTGATTTTGTATAAGCCCCATAGAGTCTGTGTACAATTATATTTGGTCAACCAAAAGGGTCAACATTTTTCGCTCATAACTTCCGAACCAAACATCTTTTGGCTCTAAGATTTCCAGAGTAAATGAGCAAAATAGTAGCTTTCTTCTGAATACCAACTTTTTGACACTTTCGGAAAATCTGGTGGTTTCTGGGGACAAGGCTACAGTATTAGCTAATCGGGATCCATGGACCTTTAAAGGTCCCATGGACATGCTTTAAACATACTATAATAACACACCAAGGGTTTCACTCATAGTATGTATTGGTATCATTGTAAAATCTGCATGAAGCTGTAATTGAGAAACCGTATCTTTGATAAAAAATTGGGCATAATATCATGTGTTTTTTGACAAGCTTCAATGAAATTCCCAACGAAAGTGATTCGCGCTGCAACGTTGACCCCCTGAATTGACGCCCGAAGTTACAATACTCGATAACGCGTAACTCGTCATGATCGTCATCGGAACGGACGTTCGCGTGGTCCAGTTTTCTTGCATACGTACACATTTGCCATCCGCGGTAATATGCGTCGTACGTGTTGTATCATATGGCATAATTTTTCTTGATTGGTTGCCTTAAAATTAACGATTAAATAATGTGCTGTATTGTCGACGGTGCACCAGCGGCGACCGTATTGACAAGGCGAATCGGAACAGACAGCTTTATTTAAGTTTCCCAGAGAATAAAACCGACAAGGAGAGATCTCTGGATGTGCGTTGCGGTTAGCCCACGATGTGAGCTTTGTGTTTACAACTTGTTATCTGACGTCATTAATTAACGGGGTCAACTCCAACTCCAAGCATCTTGAATACGCGTATCGCGAACAGGAGAAAGCCCTGTCATTAGGGTATATTTATCCTTAGAAAATTTACACTTCCCGATGTTTCCACTTTTAAAAATCTGTGTTGCGATATGATCAGGATACTGTTGAGGTACTAAAATGTATAGGAAATTAAGAAATGGTCTACTCAGCGCCCATGGAACCTTTAAATTATTTCTACAACTCTGTGGTTTGGTTTTGAGTTTATTAATTGATTATTGTACTGGTGTAAAATTGTACCTCTCACCAATTTTTGTTGGAGGCCATCGCTATAATTACGGCAGGAGTATGCAAATTTTATAATTATCGTCGGACATTTCTCAGAAAAAACATGTTTTGCACACTTTTGGAAGTTCACTCAAAAACTCATGAATCTCGAGTTCATTTTAATTGCAAAGCATTATAGTGTTAAAGTCTGACTAAGGCTTTCGCAATATTATTTTTTTGTGTAATAATGCAAAATATCAACTAGAACACAGATAGTACCCTAAAATACACAATTCCGAAATTTTGAGATGAATCGATTTTTTCCTGTTTTGATGCATTAACATTTATGTGTAGTATTACGTCCCATAGGATACTGTGTTAAACAAAAATTCCGGATCCGGAATTTTATAAACAAAGTTGTGACTTCTATATGAAGGAATTTCAATTCAAGCTTTGCACTTCTCACAGTGATTAGTATATTGACATGCATTATGCACATGTTGCAAAAACACGATTTTTTTTAAAATTGAGGCGCTCTCCTCAGCCGAATCTCTGAGTCGGCCTTTAATAGCTTACATGGGGTAGAGTTAAAGCCAGAAGGCATCCGGTCAATTATCTTTTACCTCAACAAATCCTCACACACACAGTCTTGTGCGATGTAGAGTTGAATCCAGTTCACCCCGTTCAGCGGGGACAATAAATCCGATTTAAAAACTTTGGTTTTAAACTTTACTAGCACTAACTAAAGCCACTCTCAGCGATATTTTTGCAAAATGTAAACAAACATCGCCCCCTATTTTTTCATCAAGTTGCATTTTTTTTGCAACTTTTGGGCCCTTCTTCAAAAAAGTAAACCTTTTTTGGAGAAAAAATGAAGTTACATGGTATTGCACATTTCGTTACATTATCACGTTAATCTCCTTCCAAGTTTCATGCATGATATTTTAAGCAGATGTTCAACTCAAACACCCTCATTTGCATAAATGAACGTCTTGAATATTTTGGGGGATAAAAAAGTTGAGAATTACTTACAATACACCATTTTGCTTCTCTAGTTTTATATTAAATAGCTTTCATTTTTGTTGAAATACTGCCTAAAGTATGGACTGGGCTTTCAATTTCAAAATATGTTGAAAAAAATACAAATTTATAGGAACTAGACAAAGTAATTAAAAGAGAATTTTAAGACTTGTATGTCACACACGGACCAAAAATACAAAGAAGTTTTTTTACTAGAAAACAACTGTCTCAGTAATGTTCATCTTCATGCTCAAAAGCCAGTTTATATGTACCTCCGTTATACAGAATAAATGGTTTAGATCTTTCCTCTTAAAAGTATTGATTTGTTTATTTCTTTTGTTGTTTTTGGCCTAATTACTGTCACACACATGGACCAACACTCACATTTAGTATTTGACGGACATAATTTCTGGTCAATGAAGCAGGTTGCAGGGTTAACTGTGTTATCAGTTAAAATATATATGATCAGTTTAAACAAGAAAACAACAATTAATTTTTAATACGGTTGGTTTAAATTGATTCCATGGGTGTGTTGAAAGTTTGGGGGAAGTTGCCAAATTTAGCAGACTTGCACTATTTAACACAGGGAATGGCATACTAGGAGTACCATTGCTCTTTGCAAGTTATTAATGAATGACATTGTAATGGAAAGTGTTTGTTGAAATCGTTGAGATATGGAAAAATACACAAGTTTCTATTAAACTTCAGTTTTGGTGCATATTAACAATGGTCATCATTTTGTATTATAGTCAATGAGATGTCACACACGTAACCACCGATGTAACACACGTGACCGAACTTAGTGATATAAATTTGTTTAATTACCAAGTAAAATTTGCTTGTGTTACTTTAAATTACAAAACATTGTTGTATGACAACATTATCAATGTCATTTCTGAAATATATATAAAGAATGCCGAAAGTACAACAATATTCACAGAATTTTACAGTTGAAGTTTGAATCTAAAAAAACCCTTTTGTCGAGTCACACGTGACCTAACTTTATTTGCCCATCATGACAAAATAATCATCTGGCAAAAGTTGGAAACATTATTTTTGGTTAGTAGGTTGGTATAAAGGTTTTTCATTATACAAAAAAAAGTAATATACAGATGGGGGTATATTGGCAAACAGCATGGGGTTGAAAATGAAAATTTCCCGTTGTTTCGGTCACAAACGTGACAGAAGAATGGCCCCACCTGTTGGGTTGGAAATGGTTGTGGTAGTAAAGACCCCTGTAAGTGGCTAAGATATAATGCGCCGTTTATTGTCAAGAATGATGATGTTATGCTGTGTTACTAATAAAAGTCGGTATCTGACTTTTTCAGGCCAGAAGAAAGAAGGAAGAAAGAAAACAGTTCAGTAAATGATCTTCATGACTGCTTTAAATGCTTTAGTGTATGTTTTCACAAGAACAGTAATATAAGGTTGTTTGAATGGACCTCACACTAAGCAAGTTAGAGCAAACTGGCCAAAATGGGCATTTTGTTTTGGAAGAAAAAGAAATGACTGCTAGTGGCTTTAACTCAGACAAAAAAGATTAACACCAAATTGTAAACAGATCTTCCACCAACTGGGCAGGTCACTAATAAAAAGTCATGGGCATTATCCACTTTGAATCAGGGACATTACGCCTCCAATAAAATATAGGTCTTTCTAACTTTTTGCTTTTAAGTGATGTATGTTGTCCCTGGCAAATTCTAGGGAAACAGTGGATGCAATTACACTTCATTGTATACAAATATAAGCAAGTTTTTCTACGTCGATGGAATGACTCACGTGATATAGAACAAAATAGGTGAAAATATATTTTGGACAATTTGTACAACTCATAAAGGCCCTGAACTCGTATAGACAATAATAAATGAATCTTACATTTTCTTAAATTTTCACATTTTGACTATATTTCAGATTGCTTTGATCTCACTGAATGATTTTTAAAACAACAGTTAACAGCAAACTTTTTTTAGCTTCTATTGAAACCAAATTCTTCAATACTTTTTAACCCTCCCGAGCGGCTTGATGTATAGGGTTCTACTAAGATGGCCGAGATGTGGTCTCATTTCAGGTAAAAAGCCATCAATTGGACGATTCAGTACTTTAGAAATTTACCAGCAACTTTACATTTTGCTATGGTGACGGTACCCATTATTGTGCTTTTCTGTCAGTATTGATACATTGTTTTTTACCGATGTTTTGATTTTGAAAATGTTTTGTGATGAAGAGCACATTTTTATGCAATAATGATTTTTTTTAAAGTTAATGAATAAGTTTTGCGGCAGCGGCAGGTTTGGGCGCATAGCGGGGCGGCAAACGCAAATCTAAAACTTTCATCCCTTGTTGGTCCAATGTATTAGATCATACCTGAAGTGAATTTAGCCGAATACGACAAGGGCTGGAAAAATGCAATTCCGGGAAAAGGTAATCACTTTCCCATGGATTTGCCCAACCATTTCTTAATGATTTCTTTTCTGAAAATCAAATTTTCCCTCCAAATGTAGTCAAATTTCCACAGGAGGAGCTTCCTAATTACCCAGTTTTCCCACAGTACGACATCTTTTGTATACGATGAGATTTAGTATTTCTGTTGTGCACGACAGTATTGGCTATGGGCAGCGTAGTTTCCAAACACTTGACGCATAACATCAAAACGCACTGTCAGTATCAGCTTAAATTTTGAAAATAATCTTTCTGGGGATTGGGATATCTAGAGAACCATGCAATCAACCGCAAAAAATGGAGGTAGATCACGAACCTTTAAGTATCCGGGGTTGGTCCGAAACTCAGTCATAAATCTACGGTGCTACTATTAGAGGTGGCTATACAGGGGGTGGTAAAAAATGATGATCTTTCAGATAATTTTGTCATAACTCGATTTGATGCAGCTTTATCCCTGACCACTTGACACCAAATTTGTCAAAATCGGTCAAACAAAATGAGAATGGTGCCGCCCAAAAACGTGATGTAAGGGGGGGGGTATGAGGAGGGTTGAATGATAAATTTGTCACGACTGTAAGTTATATAGAAATTTGGGTAAATGTTGGTGTATAAACATGATTTGAGGTCGAAAGAACTCCATTTGTACAGTTCCAGCAGTGTAGATTCTCCCGCGTTCGTAAAAATGGCGATGATTTTTGGGCAAATTCAGCTATGAGGGCGCTTTTGCCATTCAAAAGGTAGATGCGCTTTCTGATTGCATCATTGACAACTTAGCCTAAAGGTAATAATTGATAGTACATACTCCCCGAAATTGAGCTCTTTAAAATAAACCCGGTGGCGGCTGTGGCAGCCATTTAATTGGAATGAATCATTACGCAAATTTTGTGCCATAGGTTTGTTGTGTAGGTCAACGACTTTTCCCCCTATAGTTTTAATAGAGACATTGCCAACTTATAAAAATTGGCCACTGTGTGCAAATGAAACAAGAGCTATGTGCTTGAAAAGTTCGAATATACTTTAATACGGCTATCTTCAATTCTACATAGAAAAACTATCTAAAAGGGGTACGGTTAGGGCGGGCTGGCACCAGGCGCCCCTCGTGGCTTACCTTTACGTAACTGGCTCATTTATGTTTGAAACGCACTCGAACACCTGGACAAATTCACATCAACATGATTTCCTTGACCCCCTCAAAAACTAAAAATTAACCCTAACATTGCTTAAATATGGCACATAATTCAATTGGCGTTGACCTTCCGTGACCTTTGACCCCAAAAAGTCCCCCCCCCCACAATTCACGGTTTTGGGCGGCACTTCTCAGTTTTGGCCCCGATTTTGACAAAATTGGTGTCAAAATGCTCAGGAGATAAAGCTGCATCAAAAACGAGTTAGGACACAAACTGACTTAAACATCATCATTTTATAGCCCACCACTACTTACTATGTCACCATGAGTGGACCAATTATTATGCTTTTCTGTCCTAATAATGGCATATTGTTTTTACAGTGTTTGATGATTTGAAACTTTTTTGTGATGAAGAGCACTTTTTATAATGCAATAATGATGTTTTTTTAAGTATGAAATTTTTTGGGCGGAGGTTTGGAGCATATGCGGCGGCAACGCAAATCTAAAACTTTCATCCCTTCCAATGTATTAAATCCTACCTGAAGTGAATTTAAGCCGACTTACCGACCAGGGCTTGGAAAAATGCATATTTCCCGGGAAAATGGTAATCACATTTCCCCTGGATTTTCCACCATTTCTTAATGTATTTCTTTGACTGAAAAGTTCAAAATTTCCCTCCAAATGGCCAATTTTCCCAGGAAGGAGCTTCCTCGATTACCCACTTTTTCCACCATGTACGAATCTTTCTGTATACGATGATGATTTAGTAATTTTCCTGTTGTGCACGCAGTAATGTGCCTTGGGGCAGCGAGTGCAACTTATGAGCATAACATCAAACGCACTGTCCAGTATCAGCTTAATTTTGAAAATAATATTTTCCCTGGGGATATCTAGAGAACCATGCATCAACCAAAAATAGGTAGAACACGAACCTTTACGTATCCCGGTTTGTCCCGAACTCATAGTCATAAATCTATACGGGTGCTTACTATTAGAGGTGGGCTATACAGGGGTAAAAAATGATGATATTTTCAGATAATTTTGTCCTAACTCTTATTTGATCAACTTTTATACCCCTGAACATTTGACACCAAATTTGTCAAAATCGGTCAAAATGAGAAGGTGCCGCCCAAAAACGGGATTTAAGGGGTGGGGGGTCTGAGGAGGGTCTTAAAATGATAATTTGTCAATTCTCTGTACTTATATACGACATTTTAGACATGGTGTCTACACTGTATTTGAGGCAAAGAATCCATTTGTACATGTTTCCCTCAGTGTCCAGATCTACCTCCCGGTCTTTTTCGTAAAAAATGCGATTTTTTGTCAATTCAGCTATGAAGGCGCTTTTGCCATTAAAATGTAGATGCGCTTTCTTGATTGCATCATTGACCACTTGTCCTAAAGGTAATAATTGATATTACCTACTCCAGAAATTTGAGCTCTTTTAAACTAACGTTTTCGCTGTGGCAGCCATTTAATTGGAATGCTCTTACGATTTTGTGCCATAGTTTGTGTGTAGGTCCACGCACCTTTTTCCCCCTATAGTTTTAATAGAGACTGCCAATTTATAAAAATTGGCAACTTTGACCAAGATGAAAAAGAGCTATGGCGGAAATTCAGAAATACTTGTAATACTGCTTATCTTCAATTCTACATAGAAAATATCTAAAAATGGGTAAGGTTAGGGCGTGGCTGGCAAAGCGCCCGTCGTGGCTTTAAAATTACGTAAACTGGCTATTTTTATGAAAACGAAAAATCGAAACCTGACGAATTCATCAAAATGGATTCCTTGACCTCAAAAACATAAAAATTAACCTAACATTGCTAAAATTGTTATAATTCCAGTATTGACAATTTATCATTTCAGACCCTCCTTAAATCACGTTTTTTGGGCGGCACTTCTCATTTTTTGGCCAGTTTTACAAAATTGGTGTCACAATGCTCAGGAATCAAGGCCGCATCAAATAATAGTTAGGACAAAATTAATCTTAAACATCAATCATTTTATAGCCCACCCCTATTACTATGTCACCTGGTGGACCAAAGCACTGTGAAACAGCGTTGGTATGAAAAGGTCTGTTGTTTGGAGTCATTTATGTCATAATTAGACATGTGGGTTTACAGGTTTGGGGAATAGACCCAGAGAATTAAACTTTTGGCCGGATTCTCAACCGATGTTTAAAATAAACGGATGGTTAGGCCTAAACTGTGGGTTAGGCTAAACGGCACTGTTAAAAACGCAGGTTAATATTTTAACAATCGTTCAGCTAACCACTGTATTTCACACCGCCCGTAAATATCATCCACCGACTGTGACTTATCTTCTCCTATATCATTACGTGTGCATGAACAATTTATCTTCCAGACATGGTCCTTCCTTAGTTGTAAATGCAACGCATGAAGCCCAGGGGTAAAATTCAAGAATGTCACGTTTAACGCAAGGAGCCTTTAGAATTTGTAGAATTATGGAGACAAAAGCCCCCGGACCTATTTTCAAACTGTTTTTATGGCCTGCTTGTGTCCCGCTCTTGCTTATCATTCAATACTATGACAGATAAACACAGCATGAAAATAAAGCAAAGGAAAAAATGGACGAGAAGAAATGAACTGAGGACTTGCAAAAGAAGATAATAGAATACAGGAGGTGACTGGTCTAACCAGAGCATCCCATAGAGCTGAAAATTCAGGCCATTTGATGAAAACGTGAAGTTAAACACTACTTACAAACTACCACCCACCCCCACTCTAATTTTAACAATGTTTTAGGCATTTTTAACGATGTTTCGGCTAAAATTAAACATCGTTAAAGTTAACCTTGCCTTGAGAATTGCGTTTATTTTAGCGGGCATTTAAATTGCCGATTTAAAACCAGTGATTAGCGTTAACACATCGTTTGAGAATACGGGCCAGTGGTTTTTTCAAATAATCCTCTGAAATTTTGTCAAGTTAATTATCATTTAAGGCAAGGTTAAAACACAGAACTCGCCAATCTCAAGCATTAGCGCTAAATGACATTAATTTTTTTTTTGAGATTCTCATTCTGCCATTCTGCATAATAGCCCAACAGGAAGTCCTGCCTGGTATATTTATGTATAAGGTCATCGCTTTGATCTGTAAGAGATATTGAACCCACATAGAAACTTTAGTTGCTTTGTGTGTTGTGCAATATGTGGCAGCATTTAAGTAGGTGAAAGTGATAGACCGGGGCTAACTTAAAAGGTCATTTTGTGCTTTAGCACCTTCTGCTTTTATCTTGCTCATATATATCCTTGAGAAAAGCTTATTCACAATATTTGAGTTTTCTTTACAATTTTGTGTGTTTTGTTGGGGGGGGCACTCCCATCTTGCAGGTGACGTGCGCATGTAAGGCTGTTATGTTAGACCCCCATTTTCAGCATCGCCTGTCACCCAAAGAGCCCATATATTTTGAAAAATTCACCAAAGACCCCTATTTTTTTTTTGTAATTTTACCAACTACTCATCCAAATACCCCTATTTTGGAGAAAAATATTTTTACATTTTCACTCAAAGAGCCCTTTTTTGGGTGATATTTTGGCAAATTTTCTAAAAAGAGGCCATTTTTGGGAAATCACTTATTTTGCTACCCATAGACCAGATTTCTTTTAGCGCTGCACCGATGCCGCCTGCGTTTTCAAAGCACCAGCCTTGCACCCATATCCATTTCATATGTGATTGCCCCCTGCCCCCATAACCTTTTAAAGCCTACATTTCTGTCAGGCCAAGTGTGCCTTTGCATGATGATCTAATCATGATAGATACAACGTACAAGTGTATGTGTATCAAATAATGTCCATGACACTTACTAATGGCTTCCTTAGTGGAGATATGGTGGGTATTGTAAACATGTAAACAAAGTTATGAATTCGGCTATTGTGGTGGTAAAGCTCACATATTTATATCCACACTTCTGTTTTGGGGGGGGGGGGGGTAACTCAACACAATGAACATACAGGGACTTGCAGAAAACATCGGGCTCCTTCCAGCCATATCAGTGACCCCTTTTTATTCTGCAATTTTGGTATAGCCTTGGGTCATTTTTTCCAAATTTTTTTAATGTGTTGGAAATTTGTCCTCATGGAAGCAAATTTCTTATAAAATCATTGGAAAATATTTCAATTCCTCAGTCTGAAGCCAAATTACCATATTTACTTAAAATGTCAAAATTTTGAGGGCAAAATTGCAAATTGGGGTTAAAATTAACATCTCTGGTATAGTTATAAGCCCCTTTTTGGCAAAAATTGTGTAGATTGGCCTGCTTCTAGACTCTCGGAGGCACGTCTATACTCAAACCAAACTTGAAGAACCCCACCGGGTTGTTTTATCAATCTGATGTGATTGTTATGAATATTGGCCAGGGAGACGTACCATACACTATGAGCTAGTACATCTCATTCCCCTTGCACAGTTCAGAAGCTTTCATTCACAATCACCATGTATTTAGAACAAGAAAAGTCTTTTTTAAAAGACAACCCGCGCTTAGCGAGGATTTAGTACTAATATGTAGTGTAATAATTTAGATCAAGGGCAACCCTCTCCTATTAGTCTTAGAGAATTATTTTAACCACAGTAATATATGTCAGTCAGCAACCATTACTCATGCATCAACCTTAATTTGAAATCACCAAGGACCCCTATTTTTGGTCCCCGCCGAACGAGTTCGAACGGGGACTATGAAATGATCAGCGTCCGCCTTCGTCCGTCCGTTCGTCCGTCAGTCCAATTCGCCGTTATAAAAATGTTAACCCACGTTGTATTACCATTTATCTGGAGTTCCGTAAGCGCGCCAATATGTAACTTGGTGGAAAGATCGGGTTGCTGATTTCTGACCTGATTTAGATTTGGGCGTAAAATATGCTGTCTTAATTTGCTAATTTATGACATTTTCCACAAGGCTGTGTGCAAGTGTTCTGGAGTTCCGTAAGGTGTAATGATGTAACTTGGTGGATGAACGTGGCTGAACAGATTAGATTTTGGGCGTATTTCGGGTAAATTGAGTATGCAAATGAGCTAATTATATGGCAAAAATCAGCTAATTGCTCTATTTTTTTAAACAACATCGGATCTCAAAATTCCTTCGCCGCCATGAAAGCCTATCATGGTGCACATCTTTTTTGAATTTGAAAGTATGTGATACATGCGCTTAGGTATCAAATGAGCTAATTAAATATGTGGTAATTGCTGTATCTCTGACTTGGTAACATCGGTAGGAAAACTTCCTTCGCTACATTAGACTACTATGCCATGGGGAAGGGGTCGGGTGATGCGGGTGTTGGGGAGGGGGTCGATGTTGCGGGTGGTTGGGGAGGGGTGGTGGTTTTTGGGGTGCGTGTTTTTTGCGGGGTGTTGGTTCATTGGTGTTGGGAGGTGTGGTGTTGCAGGGGTGTTGGGGAGGGGGTTGGTTTTTGCGGTTTTGGGATGGGGTTGGCATGTTTTAATATGGGGGTGTTGGGAAGGGGATTCATGTTACAGGGTATTGGGAATTAGGGGATTCGTGTTACGGGGTATTGGGGTGGGGGTGTTGGGTTGCGGGGTGTTTGGTGTTAAGGAAGGGGTGAGGTTTTGCAGGGGGTTGGGGTTGGGGAGGGGGTTGTGTGTTGCATGGTGTTTGGGAGTGCGTGGTGTTTTGGGAGGGGGATGGGTGTTTGCTTGCTATGGGGAGGGGTGGGGTGTTGCGGGGTGTTGGGGAGGGGGTGGGTGTTGCGGTTGTTGGGGAGGGGTGGGGCATTGCGGGGTGTTGGGGAGGGGGTAGGGTGTTGCGGGGTGTTGGGGGGGGGTGGGGGTGTAACGTGGTGTGGGGAGGGGTAAAGTTGCATTTATTGTATGTTAATGATCGCGACATTCGGCAGGGACATAATTTTACGCATCGCGTAATACGAGTTCGCCTTGTTTGCTTTGCATCCCTGTCACCGAATACACTTGGTTAGAAATGCTAGCCAATATGATTTCTATAGGTTATTGCCCTGGGGCACTTTCACACTGTACTTTGGCCAATTTTCCCCCACTTTCCAAAAAAAAACCTGTCCCCTGTTTCATCATTCATTCACAAATAATTGTGGGACGTGTTAGTATTTCATTTTGTTTAATTTATATACATCTGAGCGGGTTATTTCGGGGGGAAAGAGCATGTAGTGAACAATATTTCAGTCCAATTACATTGTCACAAGGATTTCAATAGCCTGAAACTTCCTTGTTATGAGTCTGTTAGAGCAATGTGGATCATTCATCAAATCCCCATTACATCGTGATTACAAACGTCAAACTTCCGGAAACGGTTTTCAAATCAATGCTTGTGTTATGAATCGGGCTTCCACACATAATATTACTCTCAAGACCATGGGTCAAGATCAGCCATTACATGTCATGCACTGAGAGTTTCCACTGGGGTGATGGTTGGACTGTCATCCAAAAGGTTTGTTTTTCTACCTAATCGGATGTAAATGAATTTCCTAGTAGGCATATACAATGTCCTTAATTCTTAAAATAATTGAACACGGCTTTGCATTGCACTGCTACCACCCACTTCTGTGTATGGCTGTGATATTCTGTCAATCATTTACTTGCTGCACACATGCTCTGATCAGAATGCTAGGGTAACTTGCAACGTAGTGGCATTTATCTATTCCAATATACATCTTCTTATGGCAAAAAGGGACCATAATCATATCAATATCAATATCAAACTTTTTTCAATTCAAAGAAGTGCTGAGAATATACCATTCAGTTAAAACTCTGATCAGCTTTTGCCATAATGTTGAGGCTACTAAAAAAACCAACACAGAAAAGGAAGATTGAACAGGAAGTGGTAGAGTTACCAGGACACGGCTATACTTGCTACTCAGGGGAACAATATACAGTGCATATCAATTTCCCACACAATTAAGCAGTTTAATAGATCAATAGAGTTAAAACCAAATTTTGGCTTGGTTTTTTAGGTTTGTTCGCGACAATTATGTTTCACACACTCAAATTTAAACACTTATAAGTGCCATTAGATTCTTTTCACTCCATTTGTAAATGGGAGGGGTCTCTAAATGCAAAATTCCTCGAGTTTCTAACTTGAGAATGAACTTTCCACTCGTAACGAGTGACTATACCAGGGCTCACTGAAAATGAGAGAATTTGCACTGAAATTGGTATTGGAGGAAATTTCAAAGAATTATGTTGAAAAAAACATTTTAGTACTGATTTTAATCCTTTTTGAAAAGCAAGAATAATAATTCTTTGAAAGGTGAAAAGGGAAAATTTTACCTCTTTTCAGAGTTGGCCCTGTAGTCACCCATTTAGAGTGAAATTTCACTCTTTTGCACACCATCCTAAAAAGGGAAATCTTAATTGACATTGTGCCTGAATCATAATAAAATCAAACCTATTTTTTTATTTAAAGGGGGATGACCTGATCTAAGTCTAAGAAATTTATCATCTTGATAGAAAGGTCTCACCCCAAAACCCATTCTGTAAAGTTTTTTGCACAATATTTCAAATTTCAACCCGTTATGATGAGAGCTAAATTTGTAATCCCCATAGAGTACTGTGTAAAATTAATATGTTTCGAACCAGAAGGGGCAAATTTTCGTACATAATATCCATACCAAACATCTTTTAGTCTTAAAATTTCACAGGTTAAATTTGAAAAATAGTAGCTTTCCTCCTGTTTCAAAATTTTACCACTTCAGTAAAATCTGGGTCCCTGGGGACGAGGCGATTGCAATCGACATACCTTTAAAGTTGGGTGACCCAATAGACAACATCCCGCACTTTACTCCATCAAAGTCAAGATTTTATATCACAAGAAATGTCTCATTTTTCTCACTATGTACCTCAGTGAATTTTAAGGCCAGAAAATGTTTCCTTTCAATTTTGAACAAAAACGTCTCCAAACGACACACCCCCTATGCGCCCATAGGACTCAATTGTGCATATTAAAAGTCGGACTGATCGCTTCACCTAACTTTAAGTTAATTTTTTTTAATAAAATAAATGAGACATTTCCCAAAAATTTATTGTTAAACTCAACTTTTTTGCACCTTAAATACCGCAATTTTCAGCAGGACCAAAATAATTTAAATTTGATAGTCCAATTTTCCATATTTTTTTTATATTAAATGTTTTCTCCCTAACATCGAAGCATATCACAAAAAAATTACAACTTTTTGGAATTTTCACTTAGCCCGGATTCTCCTGAAGAGTAAAAATATTTGAATTTGCAGGAATAGCCTTAAAAAAGTGAAGCATAAGTGGTGTAGAATTCTTACAATTATTATTTTATATTTTTAACAAATTGTATTTCCAGTGTTTGAAGATATTGATTCACACCATTCAAATTGTTTTGTAGTAAGTTGTTGTAAGACGTAATCTACACCTATCTGATTTATCCTTTTTAGGTTGCTTTCAGTCTTATCACTTGCAGGGTACATGTATGTTAAGATAGCTGTACTTTTGTAGACATGCAAAAAATTAAGTTTTGATGATTTTTTATTTTGATTTTTGATTTAGCAATCACTGATTATTCAATAATGCGATTGACCATTTTGGGAGAATGTTTATGTTCCAAAAACACAAAAGAATATTAATGGCCTAATTTAACTGGGTACTAACAACTGGTAATTTTGATGTTGGTCGATTGGGTCACATAACTTTACGTTATAATTTTACAAATTGCCACCATTTGCACTGGGTTTGTCTTGGGGCCTTCGTCAGTGCCACGATAGCGTACTGTACTAAACGTACAGTAACGTACAATATGTACATACAATCACAATTATAAAGAAATACAAAAGAATTCATAACATCCTCTCTGGATTCTCAGTTTTTACAATAAAGGATATTAATTTCAGAACTAATGCCAAACACATTGAAAACAAATTCTTAGGTGTCAAAATTTGATTTCATGTGTCGAAATGTATTATTGAAACAAATATCGCTGATGACGTCATATCAACTTTCTTAATTACGTAATCACTTTTATTCGAAAAAATTCAAAAATCTGCACATACGTTTTTTGTTGAATACGCTTTTAAAACTCTATGTAGTGAAGAATGCCACTCCAAAACTTGCAAAAATAAACTGTCTCCGGGTGAAATGTTAAAACTCTAATGTATGCTTTTAAAAAGTTGCATTGCCTTGTGGAAATTCATGACATTATGTATGTACTTGTACGTATACGTACTTGTACACTTTCTTGGACTGTTCGTGACTTAAAAATTCTGTTTTTAATGTGATACACCAGAGGGTGTTTTGAACCATCCCCTATGCATTGCTATGTGCCTATACTGTAACTGTACAAAACACATGTTAGTACTTGGGACAAAAAGTGTTCCACTAATGGTTTAAGAACAGGACATTTCATAATCATGCTTAAAAATCCCTAAGTACTAACGCTTGTGGGCTAAAATGAGCATTAAAGTTGGGGTTTTTATGTGGTGGATCGGGATTTTGTGAGATCACAAAACCCTCCCACAATGGGCATTGGGGATTGACTCCCTCTGGGTATACACCAGCTGCGGAAGGCACCAAACAAAGAACCATGATACACATGTTGATGGTATCAGAATAATTGAGAGTACGGATTGTTTCAGAATAAACCATGTGACTAACTCTCTTGTGCTGGACAATTGTTGTACACTTAAGTCAGAGACATTTGAGACAGTTTGCCAAAATATTGCAGGTCATTTGAAAACCTATAAAACACACCCAAAAAACAAAGACTAGGGGTTGTTGGACTCATTTCAATGCATTTTAGGATGAATTTGAATATGCCATGAAAATAAATAATTTTGAAATTTTTAACCCAAAAATACAAAATTGACGAAATTAAGTAGGTCGAGTGACTCGACTCCGCAGGGAGAGGTTAAAACTCATTCCTCAACACATGTAACACTATTTAAAGAAGAGAAATGGCTTGGACATTATATTTAACAAAATTTGCTCTTTCCTTTTTTGGATTCTCACCAGTAGAATAAGAAAAAAATGATCTTTATAGTATTAAAAGTGCATGTCCGCTCGTCTTTGGGACTCCCCTGATTTACCCGTAAGTAGTATCGATTTTGATATCAGATTAAGGTCGTATTTTTTTCTCATGTCGTCCTGAAATTTGAGCCCTCAATCCATTTCATTCCCAAGATAGTAAACAAAACAACCGCCGTTTTAGTGGTTACCACCAATATTTCCACAAGTATTGAATAGGGTTTTGCAACATGCATTTCTAGTCGCGTCTACCATAAAAACCGCAAGTTTGTTTCCCACGGTACTATGATGTATGTGCAAGTGGCAGGCTTTCATATCACGTAGAGAACACAATCCACATAAATCGGAACACCCTTTATATACTTCACTGGTTTTGTACTGTTTTTGTGTATCAGGTGGCATTTTTGAGGGATCTGCAAATGAAAATGGTTTAAAATCACTATAAGCCCCGACCCCCAATTCCAGGCCAGAGAAAAATGTTTCCACTGGGGCCATCGGACATGGATCGATCTGTTATCCAGCTCAGCAGTAAACAGACCTACTCGCTATTTTAAAATGCGAATTTTGCCTACTAAGACAGTGTTTCAGAATTAATTTTTTAATAAAACAAGAAAAAAATAAAAAACTTAAAAAAAGCAAAAAATAAAAAAAATAAAAAAAATCCCTCTTTTTTTTTGTGGCAACAAAGAGTGTTATGCCGGTTTACAAACTTTTTTGATTAAGAGCATCATTTTAGCCTAAACTAAAGATAAAATTGAATGCTGACTTGAGCCAATTCTGTGAAATTTTATGACTGTTTTATGTAAGAGAGCATAAAAAAGGGCTTCTCTTTTTATCACAACTGAATCTATTTCAGTAAATTGTTTCTCTACATGTACGAATATGCATTTTGTGTGTGTGTGTGTTAATTTAAAAAAAATAAATAGTGCTGTGTTATTTTTTTCAGACGAAACTACTGTAGCTGAATGGGTTCCTCAAAATTTGTGCTGTAAAATTTTAGAATTTGCTGGATGAAAGCTACTATAACCGTGTGGTTATGTGCAGGGGATATTAGTTCAAATGATGAGGTAGAACACCACAGCTGAGAGGTACGGGATCGAACCCTTACTGTTTTAATTTACCGTCGGATTCTAACTCTACTTCCAACTCTAACAACTGCCTGTACACACACTGTAGCTCTCACTTAAATTAACTCTCTTCTGCCCTCACACTTCTGTTACCACTATCTTTATTCTCATCACTTATTTTCAACCAATCATCTTGAAGAATGATAGGAAATAATATAACAAAGACAAATTCTTGTAATTTTATCTTTTTTATATTTACATAATTCACAGACTGGTTGTTAGTGGAATAACATTAATAATAATACAATACATTGAATACAGAAACTGGAATAAAAATAGAAATTGTGACCTTCATGTTATGAGAAGAACATTCAGTAAAGGTAAATAATTCACCTGTCGGAATTGCCTTCTATTATGTGCTTATCCTTTTTACATGCAGAAAATAACTAAGATAAACTTCCAATTTCCCTGTCTCTTCTGGTACACAATTTCGCCTATTAGCTTGGTGACACTCACCATCAGCATGAAAAGTTTACTCTTTTTTTCCCGTTTGTCAATCTGTTTTCTTATTTACAGTAATATCATTAGATGTAAACAGATTCATCATAGACCAATGTTAAATGCTAATGAAGACACATTTATTGGGGGTTATAAATCCGGTAAGACCTGCTGCCACTATATCTTCTTGGAAGAGCGTGGACACCGGCACAGGAGGATATTGCCTCCCTACCCTAGTGGATCCAATCTAGAAAAAGTGCACTAGGTGTTGCTGCGTACAGATTGTGTTGCCTGCCGCAGGGGGAGTGGACAGGATTGGAGCTTTTTAGGATCAATGCTGCGAAAGGATGATATCGCACAGGATGTTACGATTACAATGTCACAAAATGGTAAATATATCCACATCACAGGTGATTCCAGCACTTCTGTTTTATTCGTGTTCACTAGACGTCTTTGGATTAAACAGCTTGTTGCAAAATTGAGTTGATTCTGTCTTTTGCTGTTTTGTGTTAGGAGCAATTGCTTGTTTCCCAAAGTCCCCATAGACTGTGCTTAATTTTTGTCCATTTACCGAAAGAAAATACAAAATTGCAAAGTTCTTGCGATACGAATTGATTTTGCATATATTATAGTATTAGGGTAACTGTTCGTATGATATAAAAATCGCAACTTTTTTTAGGTAAGTTTTGGGTACAAGGATGTGGATCACAAATTGAAGGCCTTCAGATACTGGTTTGAAGGCCTTCCATTAACAGGTAATTTTGCCAATAGATATCGCTGTTTTTTAGAGCATGGCGTAAGGCACTCCTAGTAGTAAAATGATGAACTATGCAAATTAGTACAGCTAGTAACAGCTTCACTAGCTGTTTAATATAGCCTTCACTAGCTTTTCAATTAGCTGTTCGAGATGGCCTTCACGAGCTGGTTCAATGTATCCTTCATTTAGTTGTCCAATATCTAGCTGTTTTTTAGCATGTTGGAAGGCTTGGAAATGACTGAATGTTATGTAAAATTAGGTACAGCTAGTGAAAGCCTTCACTGGCTGTTTCCTGACATAACAGCTAATTGAACTAGCTGTTCCTGTCATACAGCTAGGGAACTAGGGAAAAAAATAGTAAATTGTGTGGACTTTTACACCTTGGATGCTTACCCACTGTGCTACACACTTCGCCGCACTAAGCCTTCCACAGGCCTGCATTTTCTAGATCTAGGAGGGCCATCCATTGCACAATTGGCAACCTGCACTAAGCCTTCCACAGGCCGAAATATTTAAATTAGGACATGCCTGTGGCAGGCCATCCGCTTGGCACCGGGGCTTTGGCAGGTCATCCCTTTGCAGGCTTGCCACATGGCGGCATATATGTGGCATGCTGCACTAAGCCAGCCTTACATGCCTTTCCATAAAACGAAAAAAATAAAAAAAAAAAAAAGTTTTTTCCTCAATTCTGTCAGGCCAAATGGATGGCCTTCCAATTGATGGTCTGCTAAATGGATGGCCTGCCAATGGATAGCCTGCCACAGGCATGCCACTTGAATTCCCTATAGGTACCCCAAGTGTTGAAGAGATGTTTTATTGATTTCCTATCCCTTTTTTTCACATCTGTTCATTCGTATAATGCATACTTTTACCTTACCTTAATTGCAAGCCAGTGGCGCATACATTAAAATAAAAGACTTAGGCTATCAACGTTATTTTTCCTGGTTATATACATAGCCCATGGTTTTTTTTCAAAAATCCCCATTCGTGGTTGTATTACATATGACGGCTATTTGAAAATTTTTATCATTTTTTTACGAAATTAAGGGACATGGTACTAAATATCAGTCTTCAAATATGCCAAGTGTCGAAGTTTTGCAAGTACTTTAAGGCTATGTTTTCAAATTGAAAAAAAATGCATCTACTAGTCATTGAGATTATATCATGAAAGTAAGTGTAAACTTTTCAGCTTTCATCTGCTTTTTGTTTGACGTAATAGGGTGGAGAAGGGGACGACATTCGTTCAAATTTTATGCTCGATGTGCAGCAAGCAAGTCTCGCCCGTTCCATGCATGTTTTTGTATACATTTGTTATGTAAAAGTACTCACCTTGTGATTTTTAAGCCAAAATAATTTATTATTTAAGTTTTTTATTTTTTTCTTTTTTCAAAATTTCTTACAACATAAATAATTCAGTATGCATCAAACCAACTCACATTTTTCAGCTCGACAGTATATCTTATGTATT
>JAMKCH010036297.1:0-64003 GCA_023653785.1 Ophioderma brevispina
AGTTTCCTCCTGCTTCTAAAACTGGATTTCCTCTCCCTTCCCTGTTCTGGTTTAATATATGCTGTTTTTGGTCATTGTTTATTTGAACGTTGCAATTGGTGCTGAAATAGCTGCGGTCTTAAAGTTGCATTGCTTCTGTAAGGCACTTTGTAGAGTACCAAAATGCTGAATATTATTTGAAACCATGAATTCCAAACACTGTGGAAGTGTTCTGTTTACTAAAAATCAAAACTGTCCACCCAATCTGTGCCTCCAAGCTCCAACTGAATTGAGAATAACCCACGCATATTCCCCAATTAATAGAATCTCAGCTGTCTAGTCCTATACCACCACTTCCGTTTATAGAACAAAACACAATGCTACACCCCGGTACCACAAAAGGCCCGTTCTGGACTCCTGAACCATAGGAATTCCATCATAAAGTGTACTGTGTAAATATCAGTGTCATATTAACAGCCATCAAACCGTCTCTTCTTTTGCAAACAAACCAGATTACACAAATTCCAACAGTCACTTCTTCTCTAGGATGCCATGTTTGATCAGATCAAATTAAATTAGGTAACACTGGCATAAGGTTGCCCTCCTGTAAATTTGATTTGCAGACTACAAACTCAGTTTCAAGTTCTATTCTCTTCGCTGGAAACCTGGTAGAAGTGTGGGCATCATCAATGCGTGTATTTGTTGCAGTTGTTTACAAAAGTACACTTCACATGTTAAGTGCATGTGTGATTTAAGCCAAGTTTGTACACCAACAAAGTGCATTCACACCCACAGACTACATGTAGTCATATAAGCAGTGGACTTTCAAAACATGTTAAAGCCAAGTTCACATAATTGTTGTGTACACTGTAATATTGTTAAATACACTCTCTGGAATGATATATAGCTTTCCTTAATTTGTCATGGCATCAAATCCTAATCATGTCATTTTAATATAGGGTATTCATGACAGCATTATAGGCTTAGGCCTACACAGTAAATTGTAACCTATGCTCAAAAGATCTAACCTTGTACAAGAGGAACTGACCTTGCAAAGGCACCACACACCTGCTTTTATTGTGTTGCTATTAACAGACACCTAAAGCCAGATGAAATAGAATGTGTTGGGCCTACAGCCTTTTTTGACAGAAAAATTGCTATCAACCAGAATCAATACCATGTCTAGGTCACAGGTCCCCTATAGTGTTTACTATTTATAGTTGGGCAAGGTTCTACGGTTCTACATTGTAGGGTTTAGGCATGATATGGGAAACATTTTAGAATTTTTGAATTACATGTATAGGCCTACATGTACTCCCCCCTCTCTCTCTAATCTTTATGCAAGTTACATGTATACTTCATCTGGCCTGAACTAAGGAGTGACATTATAGCTTTCACGCAAGTGTGAAAGTGCGAATCACAGTAAGCCGCAGCTGTAATCGCGAGCATACAAAGTCGGCGTGCTTTATACGCATGCACAATAGGTGCATGAAAGCTATGAAATCATTCCTTAGTTCAGGTCAGACGAAGTATAATATGGGTAAGGGTCTGTCTGCTCTTTGTCTCATTTTGAGTAGAAAATAAATTGATTTTTAATAATTTGCAAAAGGAAGAAAATACTGCCTTTCCTTGGTATGGTCAACATACACTACCATTAAAATAACAGCAAAATTGAAAGTGGAGGTCAAGTCCACAGTGAGCTGTCAGAGAGAGCAAATTCCTACAGTTCCAACACCCAGCTAGCCAATTATCCATTGGGCTATTTCTGTCTTCCTACTATAATGTTCATTATTGCCATCAATGTCAAGAAGCATGTAATGATGGGTCAAATTCCTAGTGAGGAATCCTAGCCTTTGATAAGTGACAAGCACAAAGGATTGGTTTTCACTGCTCTCTATCACTGCCTTGCTTGTATGCCCTTTACTTGATGGAGACTTGGGTGGACCTTTGAACTGGTAGAAAAATGCAGAATACCAAAGTATCATGTAATAAGTCAGTAGTTTCTGTTTCTACATCACCGGATTAGGAAACTTATCAAACTTGTGCCTTGGGGTGAAATGCTTTTGCCTACTAATACTGGGTACAAATTACAATGTGTTGCATTTTACTTTGAATATGTTGCTGTACAAAGTTTGTACTGATTGGGGTATTACAGTGCTGGGGTGGAATTCCTAGGCGACCCAACTCAGATAACCCCTCTCCTGTGGAGTTTAATCATGAAACTAACGCAATTGGGTGTAAGAACCACATGCCCATAATAGAAAACGATGAAAGTCCTAACTTTGGCCAATTGAAATGGTCTCACCGAAAAAAGTGGTTCATGTATTTTCATCCTAAGCAACTCTGATATAAGATTTTGAACAAAAAACATTGATTATATCTACTTTAGACTAACCAATTCAAATAATCATAGCACAATATAGCCAAATTTATACCATTTTGTATTTTTTTTTCAGAACAGTTCAACTTCACCAATGTCTTGTCACATACTAGAACCCCCCCCCCCCCCCCAAAAAAAAAAAAAAAAAAAAAAAAAAAAAAAAAAAAAAAAAAAAAAAAAAAAAAAAAAAAAAAAAAAAAAAAAAAAAAAAAAAAAAAAAAAAAAAAAAAAAAAAAAAAAAAAAAAAAAAAAAAAAAAAAAAAAAAAAAAAAAAAAAAAAAAAAAAAATTTGAAGCATGAAACAAGTTTATCTTTTACTATTATAGCATTAAAGTTGATACTCTATCGATTTAGGCAGTCAGATATTGGATAGAGCCAGAGTACGGGTATACAGCAATCAAGTTCCAAATGGATCACACTTACACATCTTGGAAATAAGCCTACATGTGTATTGCAAATCAGAATGAATAGATATCATAACCATGTCTAAAATGCATGCATTACATGCCATTCAATCAACACATTGGTATTTGGGTGTTTATTTGATACTTCCCCTTTTTTTATATAAAATATGCAATAAAATGAAATAAGACTATAAATTTTACCAAATTGGTCCGAGTGATCTTTAAATTTAATCAAATAACACCTTTCCTTGAGTTCAAAACAAGGAGAAAGGCCATTATGGTAAGGTTTTGCTTTTCAAAGTTTTGCCGGCAGTGATATACTTTTGATGGTACTATGTACATGTATGAGTCTGTCTTATTAGTGCCAAAAAAACAAACTCCATGACTGCTTTGGTTGAAGTTGTTCAAAGGCAGGCCTATCGGAAGAATTCTATATGTGGCTCCACAGGAGTAGTTAACGCTGCATATCAGATAGGCCATTTTCGTCCCAAAATAAGGATGCTATTCTAAATACCTTAAAAAGGAGAATTTACAAATCACTTTAATAATGGTAAATAATTTCACTTCTATTGATAAGTTTCCCCTTCCGAATCTGAGTGGCTCTTTTTAATTTCTACTCATTTTAATTTTGACCTTTTATCTGAAGTGCAAGAGTGCCTCTTTTGTTGGTTTCAATATCAGGAGTGAAACAGTATATGAACCAATTTCCAGACATCCACATATTACATTCCAAGTAACAGGGTTGTAAGCATTTACTGATCAAAAACTCTATTAAAATACCTGAACAAATCTGAAAATTAATGTTTTCATGTGTGTTTGTAAAAAGATATAGGCCCTACATCTAGATTACTCTGGATTCAGCCAAAACTTAAAATTCATATCACTGAAGTTTATGGCTGAAGAGTCTAGGATCCCTTATTGACCTATTACATTAGTAAATCTAAACATCACCTGTCTGGGATTTTTTTATTATTATTTTCTTTCAATTGTGAAGAACTCAAAAAGATGGTTTTCCACCACCAGCAATATCAAAATATACACAACAATACCAATGGCTGAGTCAGGAGGCTGGCTGGCCAACTTCCAAATCAGTGCTTTAGTCTTGGTGTGTATTTTGAGGTATGGATTTCAGCAGGTATTGATGAAGTGGTAATGCCAAATGCAGTCACACGCAGGTCAAGCAAAGGACAAACTGGATTCTAAATGCAATCTGTAATGCCTGAGAAAGGTGTGGATTGTGTGGTGCAGACAACATGGTTGTCATGTAACAGATTCCTACAGGGCTGGGCTTTATGGATGGGTTCCTACTAGGATTATCAAAATGCAATAAACCTTTTAAATGAACGTGTGTGCGCTCTATCACTGGTGCATATAACCAAATGTGATTAAAGAGCTTTTATTTACATACTATAAACTATTTTAGTAACCATAAAATATTAGGCTCCCTATTACATGTACCCGATTTCAACTTTGGCAAAGTTTACTATACTGCTCCATATTGAGTTAGTGTTAGGCATAATTACATGTGTATGTTATCCCTTTAATCCCTATCCTATATCATGTGCTTTATTCTGATAACAGAATCAAGTAATAAAGAATATGTGCATGTTAATTACCATATTCAACCTACTTAGAACCCCTCCCCTTCAAACCTTTCACCTTCTTTCCATTCTGTCAATGTTGCACATGATATAGAGTAGGTGTGAAGGGTATAATATAATTATGTCAAAAATAGATATAACAAATCAAACACTCACCATTATAAGGGTGTCTCCTTCTTGAACCCATTCTTAGTAGAAGGTCCCTCAAAGTTGATCTTCATAGCATGTTTAGTTCCAATGCAGATAATTTTCCATTATCTTCTGAAATAATGTTCTGAGGTTGAGGAGCTAGCACTGAGTTACTGCCATGTACGCTACTGCTCTTGTTGTGGTGGTTATTAAATCCTTTGAAGTTTGGATTGGTCTTGATTTTATTCCTACGTTTGGCTTTGACTTCAGGTGATCCAGGTGGAGCAGGTTGTGAGGAGAGGACTCTCTGCAGATTGATTTGATTGAAAGACACCGGTAGAGATGCTTTACGCTGACATGGTTGGTCTTGATGGTTTTCAATAATTGGCTGGGAGTGTGATCTCTCGTGGTGTGATCTCTCGTGGTGAACTCCAAAACCCTGATTGTGAGGGATTGCTTGGTTTGCTACTGGTCCATTATGGTGATGTGGAGAAGGAACTTGTCCATTTCTATGGTGATGAGGTGAGGTCTGTCCATTTGGGTAGTGATGGGGAGACATCTGTGGAGAGTTAGGCATGGAATTACAGCAATGACATTGATGCAACTGTTGGTTCTGTACTGGAGGGTGACGTCTTGAAGTTGGCGGAGACCATACCGGTGGCCGAGCTGGAGATGCTCTGTGTGGAGAATCTGCTCGGCTGTGGTGATGGTGATGATGATGAAAAGTCTGTGCTTGCATGTGATTTGGAGACTGGTTTGGGATGTTAGAAAGGGAGTTTGCCTTTTGCAGAGGGACTTGTTGATGCAGATGTTGCCAGGGGGATTGGTGGCTTCCATTAGTCACCGTTGTTCCACTGGTGCCCATATTAGGGTTTCTTCGAGGTGGAGACTGATGGTATGACTGCACTTGTTGTGGTTGGTACTGCTGATCTGGCTGTGGTTGAAAGTGTTGGCTTGGATGTGGTTGTTGTTGTTGCTGTTGAAATTGTTCATTAGGATGGGGTGGGAATTGCTGGTTTTGTTGCAGTTGATATTGCTGCTTGGATTGTGAGTTGTGTATATGATGCGACGGGGACATAGTTTGCCTCATCATCTGGTGTTGGCTTGAAACACTCCTGCGTTGACAACATGGGGACTGACAAGGAGATGAGACCTGAGGTGAAATTGGTCTGGTAGTAGGTGGAGATACTGTACGCTGACCATTCACAACATATCCACTATGCCCTGATCGCTGTGAATGTGGCTGTGAAGCTAGAGATGCCTGTGAACCATGATGTGAGCTGCTACATTGGTGTTGTAGACTGTGATGAGATCCATTAAACATGGGCTGAGATCCTGGATGACCACTGTAAGCTTGCTGCAAGCTGTGGTGTGAACCTCCAAAGGATTTTTGAGATCCATGCTGGGGTGCATTATAGGCTTGCATATGTTGTGGTGACATTGGTCTATTGTTATTGTTCTGAGTGAAGTGTTTCGGTGAGTGTTGAGGGGATGTAACCATATTGGGTGAGTGTTGTTGTGATAGCGGACTTGATGATTGGACACTTGGCGAGGTGGAACGAGAAGAAAGTGGTACAGGTGAAGGAGATCTCCGTGGAGATTGCACGTTTGGACCAGAATAATGTCTTCCACGACCTGGTTGTTGTTGTTGGGGTGGTATTTGTTGCAGCTGCTCTGAACTGTGAGCTGTGATAATGTTCTCTGGAATGGTTTGGAAACTTGATGCTGGTGTCATCCTTTGCATTAGTGGCCCAGATGTCCTCATTGGCTCTGGAGATCTTGCTCGAGTTTGCATTTTCCGTTGCTGGGCCTGATGAGGATTCAAATGCTGCTGAAGTTGCTCTGTGAAGGACTGGTTCTTTCCATTTTCCCTTGTTTGATGCAGATGGATGGTGGAACTACTGGTTGACATAGATGACTTCGATGACTGATTTGATACTGAAGACTTGCGTTTATCAAATGTTGAGTCAGGCGAATTGGATGGAGAACTAGCCTGTAGTAATGCACCATTGGTGAGTACTCTTGTTGAGGCAGAAGCATTGTGGTCACTGTGATTTGAGGAGGATGACCCACCACTCTGGTGATTTGATGACGTGGATGACACAGTACTTGTTTTACTGTGAGATGATCTGCTAGTCTGTGGTGACAACATTGGGTTCTGTACACCATACTGCTCCAGAAGCTTGATGACACTTTGGTGCGAACCTTTTAGGGCTACTCGCATTGCTGTACGGCCATGTTTGTCAGCATGACTTGGATCAGCACCATGTTCTAGCAATGCTTGGACAACTTCTACATGCCCTTCCTGAGCTGCTATGCATAGAGCAGATGCACCCTGGTTACATGTGTGGTTAATGATTGCACCATAATCAAGCAAAGACTTGGCAACTTTGACATGGCCTTGCCATGCGGCTGATTGAAGGGCTGACCTGTTTTCCTTGTCTATTGCATTTGGGTTTGCCTTGAAGGACAGCAGCAAATCCACCATATCAGAATGACCCTGCCAAGAAGCAACATGCAAGGCTGTTCTTCCCTCCAAGTCAGGATTTTCTGTGTCTGCTCCACGTTCCAGCAGGTATGTGGCCATAGGGATCTTATTCTCTAGTGCAAGCATGTAAAGAGTCGATCTCCCTTCACCATCTTTGTAGTTAATATCTGCTTCACGTTCCAGCAAAAGGTCAATGACATCTTTGTGGCTCTCAAGTGTAGCGGCTCGTAAGCACTGCGACCATCATGAGCTGTGTGATGTACACTGGCTTCTGCATCAAGTAATGTTTCAACTGTTTCCACATGACCTTCCTGGGCAGCAAGAATCATTGGTGTTCTTCCATCTCTATCTACAATATCTACTTGAATATGAGATCCTTGGCCAAGAAACACATTGCAAACATCTTGATGTCCTTCATAGCTTGCCATATGTAATGGGGTCCAGCCATGGTTATCACGGTGCATTTCATCCAGTCCTCGTTCAAGTAGTAACTGTACAATTTCTGTGTTGCCTTGTGCAGCAGCAATTGAAAGCACTGTTCTGCCCTCATTGTCTATAGTGTCTACAGCACAATCCCATTGTAGGAGAGATTTAACAATATTGCAATGTCCCATTGAAGCAGCAGCTATTAGCGGAGAACGATTGTTGTTGTCGGTATGGTCAACATCCGCATTACCTTCAAGTAAGAGGTCAACAACTTCTTGGTGTCCCTCATAGGCGGCCACAAGAAGTGAAGACATTCCTTCATGGTCACTGTGATCCACCTTTGAACCCCTGTTTATAAGGAGCGTAACAACATCTGTATGACCTTCATTTACAGCAACTGACATGGCTGCTACAGAAAGTGCTGTTCTTCCATCACAGTCTTCATGATCTATTTCAGCTTCATGGTCCAAAAGATATTCCACAATATTACTGTGACCCATATAAGCTGCAGCAATCAAAGCCGTTCTGCCCTCATTATCAGACTGATTAATGTTTGCACCATGTTCAGCAAGTTTCATTACTATATCATAATGTCCACCCCATGCAGCTGCTCTGAGTGCTGTACGCTTGTCACTGTCACTACAGTCTACTTTTGCTCCGGAACTCAGCAAAGTAGATACAACATCAGTATGTCCAGCCCAAGCAGCTGACCGAAGAGGAGTCCATCCATCATGGTCCACATGGTCAACTTCACAGCCATGTTCAAGTAAAGCTCTGACAACCTCAACATGTCCTTGTCTGGATGATAATCCAAGTGCTGTCTGTCCTGTCCTATCAGTTACTTCAACATCTGCACCTCTACTAAGAAGGAATTTCACCATATGTAGGTTACTGCTGTAAGCTGCATTTGCAAGCAAAGATCTGCCATTGGTGTCGACTTGATTGATAGAAGCACCACTGTCTAAAAGGTTCTTAAGAGATTCCTCCCTTTCCAAGGCATCTTGCAAGGAGACAGACTGCTCATCCAGATCAACAACCTTTGCTCCAGCACTTACAAGAAGATCTAAAACTCTCTGGTCTTTGGGGGTGGACGACATGAGACAATCTTTCAATGGTGTACCCATCCATATAAGCCATACAGCCAGGTGGTAACTATCCAGTGGTGGCATCATTCTGGCTTGTATTAGACTGTTAGCAAAGTCCTGCACCTGTGTTGGTGTCAATTCTGAAGCATTGCATGAATATCTCATGGCTAGCATAGCATGGCCTTCTTCCCGCTTACATAGATATTTTTGTGTACAGTATTTCACATCTTGTAACCATTCCACAAAGCTATGGTGAAACAGCTGGATTCTTTTGTCTTTACTCTTAATAAGTAGTCTTTTTGATTGTTCAAGTCTTTCTTGGAATTCTTCCATTATTAGACTGAAGTCTTTTGTCCTAGTGCAAAGAAAGAGTTCTTCCTCTGATAAGGGACATTTTGCAGCAAGTAGTACACTGAAAATTGGCCGGATCTTGCTGAAATGCTTCCTTGCAAAGAGTCGCTGACAGAACCAGAGGTATAATCCATTTAGAGTTCCAGGGATTTCAGAAATTTCTCGTAATGAGACAAAGTTTTCTGCTACACCATCTAGAACTTCTCAAGATACATGATACATCCATTGCTCTTGATATGCAGTTGATTGAGCATTTCTGCAGTGTCCCGACTCAGCTGTTGTCGTAAGGCTTCCTCACGATCTAAACGGCACAGAATATACTGCTGAACATCTCTCACAACATGAGATTTCCTTAAGTCGTCAAGACTCAACTTGCGAAAGCCGGTGAACATTCGTGTTACATTTTTACTCTGTCTTCGAGCACTACACACAAGTGAAAGCCAAGATGGGAAGAGTTCATGGTGATTGGCTAAGATTTCAGCAATAGTTCTACTACTAGAGCACCTCTCCCCCTCAATATGTGGGTAGGCTTCATCAACTGAATCCACTAGTATAAAACAGTTCCGTGATGGTGGATTTAATGATCGCAAAGGCTGCAAAATCCCATTTCTGAAGGCCTCATCCGGATTCCTTTCAATAGCAGCAGGTTCTAAACATGCTTGAACACTGGGTTCGCGAATCTTTTCATCAAAACCACGAATAAGAGTAGATCTCGAAATCATATTCAGAAGGCCCAAAATAAAATTTGTCATTGAGAGTGAATCCTTGTCATGTGCTTGGCAAAAATGATACGCAAGTATCCGCTTACTGAGACTTCGCTGTTTGCCATAATTAGATGTTGGCCACACGATCTCTGTACAGAGAGCAGTCTTTCCACTTCCTGGACCCCCCATGATAAGAGTCCCACATGTTTTGGAAGAGGGTCTGCTTTCTAAGCCATGTAAAAGTTTTTGAAATGCCCATTCTCGGCAGTAGAACTTCTTCCCTTGTAGCATGCACCCCGCCATGGTTCTCACTGCTACTCCTTTTTTGTCAAGAGCATTCACGTCTGGTCTTTCATGAGTTCTGCAGTGCATCCAATCCTTTCTGGAATCACACAATTTGGGTAAATCCCTGTCTGGTACCCACAATTCACACTTTTTCAAACTCAGTCATAGGTCATCGGTTACAGCTGGGTTGAAACTTGCCTGCAGGGAAAAAGAACAAAGAAAAGAAAGTTTAGTCTGGAGGGAGAAAATTACTATTCAATACACAGTATACATGGTTAAAGCCTCAGCTTTCTTGTGTGATAGGAAATAATAGAGCGAAGTATTGCTTTACACATGTGCACCCTGGTGTGAATAACTCCTTAAAATCAGTTGACCTGTGACAAGTTTAGTGGTTGCCAGGACATGTTGCAACTTGCTACACAACTTGCATTCCAAATGTTTAGTTTTTAATAGAAAGCACAACCCCCCACAACTAGATCATTATGTTACCCCTATATGAAAGTATTTCGAGTGGATAAATACATCTAATTATGCAAATGAGCTCATTAAAATTATTGAGTATGTAGACTATCACCCAAACCAGTTGAAATAGAATGTATCACTGCCTATAAAAGTTGGAGAGGACTATGTACTACCTGTCAAAATTGTTCAGAGTTATTTACCGTGCATGGAGCGTGACATGCATGCATCAACACGGAAGTGAATGTCAATTGGTTTGTTGAGTAGGTCGGCCTCCCCATTGGTGAATTGTGCGTAAGACAACTCATAAGCTCCGCCCCTTTCATGTAGATATTACAGCGCATGCATTGCTCACCTCTGAACCATTGTGACAGCAACTCCGATTTGCCCAGAATTATATGCAAGTCAAATTTTGTAATGGACAAAATCAAGCAATACACACATCACATTATGGTTATCACTGGCACCAAGTTCTCATCATGGCTATCTCTTGCACCAAGTTCTCTTAACTATTACTATATACTCCAGCTCCATTTCCCTACCTCCGTGCAGTGACGTCATGTCAGCGCAAAATTTGATGGTCGCACCAGTAAACCGCGCATGCTGGCTCAATGCGACAGTGTCAAGGTTATAACATCACTGCATGGAGATGGAGAAATGGACTATATACATGTAGCACCAAATTGATAAAAGTTGCAACACTGATTTCAAAATTAAGGAAAAAACAGGTTTTTAGCAATCGATTGTAATAAATTAGGGTTTTTAATCATATAATGTTTCGCACCCTAAGAATTTTACCCAGGTAGCTCTGCCCCTGTACTAACACAAAATGTAACACAAAATATACAGTGCATTACTGATGTGGTTAACACCCTTCAATGTTGAAGATGCAGAATTATCAAAGTGTAGGCCATATTTAATTAACATTTATATTGAACTATGCAATGAAATAATTTGATTACACTAGTGTGATCATGTGTGACCATTGACCTGTGTGTGACCTTTGACCTCAGATTTGTTGTGTGCTCAGATCAGCAGTCCTTTTGACCAAATTTGGTGGTCATAGGACATTTCTAGATGCAAATTGACCTCTAGATGACCTTTGACCTTTTGGGTCACTCTGAAACCAAGCTAACAAAGGTCAGACTGTCCTCCCCTACCTTCATGCCAAATATCGGGCCCATATGTCACAAATGCAAAGATAACAAAACGCATAGCCGGACAGACTCGTAGAAGAGGGTCTGCTTTCTAAGCCATGTAAAAGTTTTAAATGCCCATTCTCGGCAGTAGAACTTCTTCCCTTGTAGCATGCACCCGCCATGTTTCTCACTGCTACTCCTTTTGTCAAGCGCATTCACGTCTGGTCTTTCATGAGTTTTACACTTCCCTTACATCAACAGATTGAAATAGTGGCATGAAACATTGGAGATGTTTTTGGGACAACGGTCAGATGAAAAATTTATATTTAAATTGGGTCATCCACCGTGAATTTTCAGCTAACGTTAACTGTTTGAGAATAACAGCAAATACCCATAATCCATAATGCTGCATTAGAATGTTATTATGGCCGACTATATTATTTTGATCAACAGTTCCGAACGAGATAAAAAAGATAACAAAAAACACTTTTTATTTATTTCTTTAACTTTAAAAATACATTTCAAGTATACAAACTAAATAAACAAGCACGAAAAAAAAATGAAATTGTTTCCTAAAGTTATACACTTGTGCAACAGATAATGACGCATGATGCAACCCACGCGTCTGCATATCTCACAATAATGGCTTTGAACAGAGGTATGTCAAGCATTCTGCCTTTGGGACCCTTTATCCTAGGTCACCACTTATTTTATTGGTACCATCATTCAGACAACTGATAGAGCTATTTTCAATTGCATTTATAAGTGTGACCTTTATTGCATATTGAAGTTTGACCTTCAGCCACGGTTACATACTGGGTCAATTTGGGGTATTACCTACACCTCCTCACAGTTAAATAGCAACAATTTGGGGTCAGCAATTTCTACTAAATAGTGTCAGTGTAAATGTTTAAATTTCCTTGACACATTAAGGTCGGGTTTCGATCGTCTTTGGTGGCCCCCTGAGTTCGCCAGAAGTAGATCGATTTTGATATCATATGAAAGGTTTTATTTTTCCCCTCATGTCTCCTTGAAATTTGAGCCCCTCAAATCCCTTTCATTTTCATTGCCAGATATAAAACAAAAAAAAACGCCCATTTATGTTAACCAATCAATAATTAGCCAAGTGTTGATACGGCTTTTGCAATGTGCATAATTATTATTATTCTATTCTCCCATAAAAACTGCAATTTATTTCCCACGGTACTTGATGGGCGTATGTGCAGGGCCGGCCTTATCTTTAAAGTAGAAAACACATATACATAATCGAACCGCACCTTTAATCTTCATACTCGTCATGCACCATGAAGGTAGCACAAATCCCAAATCACAACGGAAACTATTTACTGAGAAGAGCCTTGTCTCCAGTTGCTCGAGCATATGTTGAATAGTCCCCGCAAAACCTTACTGCACTTAATTTTCGACAAATTCACTAACTACAGCCTAGCTGTGAACCTTTGATAATTTTTCATTGTGGGCACTAGGATTTTTCATAACAAGGCGGTCTCAAACCCAAGTCCCGCCATGACTTTCGCGCATAGCTGTAAGACAAAGAGCAGCAGACCCGATTGCAATTTTAATTAGTACAGAGGTTCCCAAAAAAGTTGTGTGCAAGCAGAAATACAGTGAAGGATTCCGTATCCACCAACCCACCCACCCCCTCGATGTACTGTTCAGTACCCCGATGTACTGTTCAGTATTACACATATTTAATTGCTCCTTGCATACCTAAGCCGCTAGTATCCCACACTTTTCAAATTGCAAAAGATGCACACCCTGATAAGCTTCATGCAGTGAAGAAGTTTTTTTGTCTCTGATGGACCGTTTACAATATAGCTATTTCGCTGATTTTTGCATATTAATTAGCTCATGTGCATACTTAATTTGCCCGAATATGCCCAAATCTAATCATGTGAGAACTCCTCAGCCCGCTATCCTCCAACCAAGTTTACGACCATTATACGCCTTACGAAACTACCTGAAACCTTGTTTAACACAAGCCTATGCGGGAACATTTTCATAAATTATCAAATTAGATAATAAGTGCAGATTTTGTTCGCCCAAATCTATTTCCGGATGTCGAGAACTCAATGGTCCGCTTCTTTTCCACCAGTTACAACACATCCTCGTAGCCCTTACGAACTCCATATAAATCGTTTACACAAGCCGTGAACACGGACGGCGAGCCGACAGACAGCAAGACAAACGACGGAAGGATGACAGACAGAAAAGTATAAACAGTCTCTCTTGCCCGAACAGTTCAATAGGAGACATGTCTCACAGTTTAACCAATCTTTCTATGGGAAATATTCATATCGATGCTGTTCCCCCTCCCTGACACCCCACCTTCATCCTCCCTGACAACCCTACCCCACCCCTCCCGCCCCAACACCCCACCCCCCCCTCCCCACCCCCCTCCCCAACACCCCACCAACCCCCCACCCCACACCTCTCCCCTACACCCACTCACCCCATCCCCTCCACGACACCCACACCCCACCCAACCCCACCCTACTACCCTGACAAACCCTAACGCCACCACTTCCCATACACTCCCCCCACCCCTCCCCCGCCAATCCTGAACCAACGCCCCACCCCCCACATCTCCTCCCCCACCCGGCGGGGCCACGCTCTCCCCCTCCCCGAGACACCCCTGACCCCTCCCCTTGCTATCTAATGTACCGTTTCATCGATACATAATTATGCTATTATAAATAGATCAATTTGCATCAAAAAATGCCCCTTTAAATGGGCCACAAGCACTTTGACCCCTTACAATTGACCACAAAGGCAGTGGTTATTCACATAGACAAAGGAATTTTGTGAATCCTATGTCAGTTGTGTGATACAGCAGATGCATATTTAATTAGCTCATTTGCCATAACCTGTGGCACATATATCACACACTTTCAAATGATCAAAAGAAGATGTGGACACCATGATAGGCTTCATGTACTAAATGAAGGAATTTTGCCTATCTGATTGTACCGTTATAAAAAGGTAGCGATTAGCCAATTTCTCATATTAAATTAGGCTATTGGCTATTGGAATTGCTACCAGCCCACCTCACACCACTCTTCAATCGCTACTTAATTCCACCAAGTTAGATAATTATAGATTAAAGAAACCTCCAAATAACTTGTACATAAGCCTTGTGGAAAAATTTCTTAAATTATGCAAAATTAGATACTAATTAGCATATTTAAGCCCAAAATCTAATAGGTCGAGAACTCATTTCAACCCGCGCTTTCTTCCACCCAAGTTAACATCATTTCGCCCTTGGAGAACTCCAGATAAATCCATATACAAAAAGGGGTTAACATTTTATCACAGACGGACGGACGAAGGGCTCATTTCATAGTCCCCGTTCCAAACTCGTTCGACGGGGACAATTATGACCTTTGCAGGCCTATGGCAAAGTTCCCGTAATGGATTTTTCTGATTTTTGCAGAGATAATAGCTCTTGCATGTCCCTACTTATTATCAGTTGTCAAAATTGTGTTGCCATTGCTTGAAATTGCTCTAAAAATAAAAGAGACAATTTGTATGGGGTCAAACAGCTGTGTAACCATTGAAACGGCAGTTTTCTGTCTGCATCTTGGGAAAAAAATTGATTTGGAAGCTGAAATTCCAGGACGACAATGAGAAAAATATGGCCTTTCATCTGATATCAATACCATTTCTGGGCAAATCGGGAGGGGAGGTCCCAAAATGCAATAAGAACAAATACCTTTAAAAGGTGCAATGAGAGATTTTGAGGCACCCAAATATTGTGTCATAATAGTAATTTCATATAGATTAGACACTCAATAGATTTCTTACCTTGTATTTTGCTACAAAAATGTCTTAAAAATGAGAAAAAAAGGCAATTTTGATTTGCCCATATTTCAATGTAAAACATAGGCTGAATTTCGTATTTGCTCCTATACAAAATGAGAAATTTCACAATTTTTGTATCAAAGAAACATCTCTCAGCTTAATCCTTTCAGATGGGGTTCTTTTTGATGGAAAGCCTTACATCAGGGATAAAATCAGTACTTTCGATTTTGTTTAGGGACACCTGATATGTGAAATCTCTCGTTGCACCTTTAAGAAAATGTTTCTCAAGAAACTCTTGTCCCCAATATACAACCTGTCCCCCAAATGGAGGGTGTGGTCTAGGATAATTGTTTCTTGTGGTCATCCAAATCTCAGTTGGGTTACTACTTGAGTACCATGCTACCATACTCCAAGGATTATTTTTTATTTATGACCAACTAATTGAAATCAGCATCAAAATCACACATCTCCACAACCGATTGAAATCAAAATCACATTCTCACATCTTCACCTTCCCTCCTTCATTTCTCTCTTTTCCTCCCTTTCCTTTATCCAGTTAGTCATACTAAATTTTGCAGTCAGAGCAGTTGGGGGATGTGACCTCTACCCTCTTCCTTCCTCCTGCTACATGTATGCTTATGCTACTGAGATGACCTTTGACCCCAAACCACTGGACATCGTACATGACCTATACATATGTCAAGGATACTCCTATAAATAATTATGCACACAAGTTTTTATTCTATTCCTTATTCAATATTACATGAATATGGAAATGAAATAAATCTAATTCATACATATGTATATCAAGTATATAGAGTATCATACATGCAGACAGGTCCGTAGTTAGGGGTAAACGACTCGTAGTATGTCTTAAAATGACTCCATATCGGGGTCAAAATGACTCCTCAGTTTGTTTGTTTTTTTCAAAATCAAATGACTCCTGACATTTTTTTCTATTCACAGGATAAAAAAATCTGCCCCCTCCCCCAAAACAAATCTCCCTTTTCAAGAACCTATAGGAACTAATAATGACAAATATCTGCTCATAACAACATCACAATCAACTAAAGCTTATTAAAGGAATGACTGGGGAATTATGTTTTGATGACATCTACTGAACCATATGGGGAACCATACACAAAAGATGTGCTAAAATCAAGGAATACACCTTTAACACTAATTGGCCAACCATAGGGCCTATTTAAAGGGGGAATGGCCTGATATAATGTTTTGATCTTGATTGAATAACCTTGACCCGAACACTCCATACACATGATATAGGCCTACAGCAATATTCAATCAGTTTCATGTAAGTTTCATGATGTGCGAGCTGAAAATGACATTGTGTTAGCCCCATAGAATACTGTATAAAACTAATATTGGTTAAAGTGAAGTACATTTTCACCCACATTCCAAACCAATCACTACACAATCCTCAGAATTCACAGAGTAAATGAGAAAAATAGTTCAGAAACCAATATTTTGACCACTTCCGGTAAAATTGGGGTTCCTGGAGACGAGGCTATTAGCGATTGGGCTATGGACCTTTAAAATATTTGGAAGATATCATCAGCTCCCCGCTAACAGTAATAATGAACAAACTATCCCGGGAAACTATTTGCGCTCCAAGAGCCACTGATACCATGCTACCAGATGTGAAAACGTTCATAGCAATAGAGGCCTATCATACAAATGGACTGACATACACATACTGCCTCCCCCCCCCTACTTAATATTGCAGCAAAATCTACAACCTAAGTGTTATCCTTCCACGATTTTTTACCTGAACATATTAAATTATAGCAAAAAGTAGCAGCGGTCCGAACCGGGTCCAAACACGGCCTGTATGAACATTAGCATTCCAGAGATATCAAAACTCCACATACACACACCCCGCGCCGACTGGTCCAAGCTATGCCATGGCACTGTGATACGATAAGCAATACCGATATCCCCGTCCGATCTCTTTTACAAACAGAGACTAAAAGCATAAAATCAAGACTGAAATTATACCAAACGAAGGCGCAAACGTAAATACCTTAAAAGAATCCCGCGCAGTAGCTTTCTTGATGAATCCAACATTCGTATAGTTATAAATCCAGTTAATTTTCCCACAATGTATCAGTCAGTAAAAGTCACATCGCGTACACACCGCCGACTCCATGCTTAGACTGAATACAAACCACAATTTACAAACAGGGAGGTCTGTCTGCCGGCTCCATAGGGCGGAGTTAAATGACGTCATGCAAAGCTTCCGTCGGTGTGGATTTTTGATTGATGCATTGCATGACCATGGGAGAATTGTTCTCACCTTATGGATCATGTGGATCAAACTCTCCGAAGAAAACAAATACACGGTGTTTCAGGTTGAATACCAACATCCACTTTAATATTATACAAGTTTAAAACTGAATTCATAATCCAACTTCTCTACAATATAGGTTATAACTCAGCTACGGCAAACTTTCTATTTTCAGTAGGGGGTTATTTACTGGGTACCGACGCAATAATGTAGGGGAAATCGATCTTTTCATGTACTGCGATCGGCCTCTTCAAGGTTATGTTATGTAAAGCCGTGTAAATTGAAATAGGTGACATCATCATTTATGCATAACCCTTATTGTAATTTTATATCGCTGTTTTGCACCTCTGTTACTTGGGGCGACGGAAGATATGGATACAGACTCTGTGATTCATCAATTGTTTTCAATAAAATAATAAACACTTCTAGTTCTACATCATATGTCTTGGAAGTGAAAATTTGAGACAAGTAGATATCAACAAATTTTGTGGATAACTTCCGCTGAGGGAAGTCGCCAAAGTTTGGAATATTTTAATACCTTCCACCTTACTTATATTACAGAATGATAAAATGTTCACAATAATCGTCTAACGGGGAGGGTTTTTCATGTTACCCCAAACATTCACATGAAAACGGCTTCAGCTCCTTACAGGACCAATGGATCATCCTTTTAGCTCAAAACTACTTTTCTCGGGTAGGCCTCGTGAAAGTTAGGGGTATTATAAAGAGGTGTTGGTGTAAAATTCTTTATGCTCATAAGCAAAAAATCTTACGGATTAAACTTACTATATCAGAAAAGCTATTCCTTTTATATAAATCATGAAAGAGAAAGTAACAACTCCATACATGTTAATGAAAATGAAAACTGCGGCCTATTTTCAGCCAATATCGGCCGCGGAAAGTTTGGAGATTTCCTGGTATTACGTCATTATGATGTCACAAAGAGGTTGGTATTTGTTTGGTATCAATACTATGAATATAGGAGACCATTAGTGATATCAAATTTACCTCCATTTGATGTTTCATTAGCAAAATCTGAGATTAATAAACCTATACGAGGTAGGCTATATTAATCTCAGGTAAAATTATAGAGGTTGCACCCTCTCGTTACAGAAAATACCTCGGTTAGGATAAATGTCTATATAGCTATGGCTGCTGAGCACCAACGTGAATTTATATTGCATAAAGTGTTGACAAACCTAAATCTCAATGAACAGCATTTTTTTAAAATTTGTACACTGTTACTGAAGTGATAGCCGCATTCCTGAACTAGTTATCGGGAGTGTTATCAGCCCGTCTTCCGTGCAGATTATCAGAGTCCTAGTTTACTGTTTGTTTCAACAGACGTTCTATAGGGCAAATTCCATTTGTCGTACACATCTCTCGATATTTCGGCGATAATTATGAAAATTGACAATGTACGACGAATATAGGTCATACGCAGAACCCCCCCCCCCCCCCCCCCCCCCCCCGCTTTTTCGCTCGCCAGTATAGACCTATTTTTTTATGTCTTTGTATATCATCTGCCAGTAGTCTAACAACTATCCTGATTTTGGATATCAAGACATTACATGCAGTTGACCTAGTGATCAGCAGACTCGGGTCATGTACGTCTCCAGCCCAAGGCATATTTTAACTCTACATGCAGAGGTTGTCAGTGCTATTGATCGAGAGTATTTGCATATAAGTACTCATTAGCTAGTATTCACGGAAAACCAAACCCGCTTGTTAATCTTATGAAACTAGTTAAATTGATGTCGATTTTACTAACTAATAAGTAGTTCTTAGGCGCCGTACTAATTTATCTACTGGTAGTAAGCAGCTGAACAAGTTTGCGGAACTAGCTCATGGTTAAGAAGGAAATTCGTTAGGAGGTCCTACAAATTGTCCTACTAGTATTAGAGGGGCTCTATAGTTTATACAACTAGTTAAAAATGATGTCGATTTTTACTACTTTTTTATAGGGCAGTTTTTTACTACTTTCACTGAATAGTTAGTAGGGCAATAGTAGGGTATATATTGGTATATTTATTTGGGTCGGGATGTTGTACTAGTTGCCACATGCTCGAAAGGGTCGGGTAATTTATGATATTGGCAGTTCCTGGGTTTTGCTATTAATTGTTGACATTCAACATGGTTATTGTGATGTTATAGAGAGCATGGCACTTTATGGTTCTGGAACTTGAGTCACATTGACGTGCATGATGATCCCGGGATGCTCGTGCCCACCAGTTCAAGTCTGGCTACGAGCCTGTTCACAACCCCGGGAGAGAAACACAACTGGGGAGACATTTATAGCAAGGGGTATACATGACACTGCCAATGAATAGGGCCCAGAATAGGCCTATACACTACACCCAACAGTGTGGAATCACAGGACCCTAGGGTTCTTGGGTGGACTGGGTATAATGCTGGTACCCATGCAGAATAGGCATATACCAGCATGTTCATGAGTTACAATCTTTTGCTTTTCCATACAGCATGTACGGTAAGCTTACTAATACTTCCTGCATCTGCCGACTCATGACACTACTGTGACTTACACTACAACATGAGCGTACACTGCAAGGCCAATGTGACTCAAGTTCCAGAATCAATCGCACTTGACCGCGTCATGCTCTATAATCACATTGAAAATGTTTAAATGTACAACAATTTACGAACTCAGTAAAATGCTAATAAACTTATAGTTTATATCCGCACCTTTAAGACATTTTTTCAGAGCTATTGTTGAGACGCTTGAACGTCTTCAGACACGGGCAACGGTCAAGACAGTGGCCGGGATGTTGGCGTCAAAAAAACTGAGTAGATCCAGTAGCAAGAAGCTACACTGGTCTGACTAATATTCGTAGACCAAAACTAGTTTTGGTTCAAATTGGTAGCCTCCGGAACTAGTTTTGCGATTTAAATTAGTAAGATTCACTTCAACCTGAGTAGTAGGCTCGTTTCTCCTAGTCTTTTAATTGTACAGCGCCTTCTACGAGTCCACTAAGCCCCGGTCACAAAATTCTTGTTCATTCAACAAATCTAGTTCAGTTTTGACTGAACTACGAGTCCTACTAATGTGATAATTAGTAAGATCCTAACATAACGAGTTTTTGGTTCTCTTTGTTGTTTTAGTAGGTTCTTTGCTAAAGCCATATGTGCATGGTGTTCTACGGGTTTAAGGAACATTTACAGATTTTTGTTGGGGAGGAGGGAGATTTCATGTAATCCATTGTCGACAGCCAATTAAGAAACACATACCGGATATTTTTTTTTTAATTTATGAACTATATAGAGCGGTTTAGTTCTGTAAGGTCTGGATAATTAAAAAATGTGGTAATCATGGAATTTTCAATAGAAGCTTTTGTTTGGTGTCTCTTGTAGAATTAATGTATAAAACTGAATTTTTAATATCACCACTGGATTTTTTAAGTGCATGTAACTGACGACAAGCAAGCTCACCGGAGGAATAAGAAAGAGGTTAATTGGCTGTCTTTGTTTTTGTTTCACACATTTTATTAAAATTGTAAGCTGCCTTAGGCTAGGAATATATCACCTTTCTATAACTTACCCTTCTGGAAGTTGATCAATATTTTAACAAAATGCCACCACAACAAAGACCATTTTCCTGCTTAAAAAGTCCAATGCCCAATGTGGCGAATGGAGGTGTCAACTTGCCATCCAACAGTTGGAAGTATGTACCAACAATGGACCAGAACATCGCTTTTGAATCAACCGTTCTCATTTGTGCATTTTTTAAGGGTCGAATGGCTTTTTAAGGCGTGAAAATCACGTTGTTAGCAGCTGGCTAGCCTACTGGTGAAGTGGGGAATATTTTACCCGACAGCACTAAAGAGCTGATTTGGTAATCCTCACTTTGGAGCTGTTTCCGGTTGTCGTTCTCATTCTTTTTTGAAACCATCAACGACCAGGCCCAATACAGCCAGACATGCACTTATTTGCAAGGGGTATAAACCTCGATCAAAAAGGCACTTTTGTATCATAATCGATATGTGTTTGTGCTCATCTTCACTCTCGAAGAAGAAACTAGTGCAGTATAAACTGTTTGTCCTGTTTGAAGCACTCCATGGTGCCCGACACTCCCTTAAACATTTAAATGCTCCTAAATTGTTTTTTTTTTTCCCTATTATGTCGTTTAATTATATTCGGGGCCCTATATAGTCTTGTAACAAATCTCTTGACTTTCTACAATGAAATATTTCGTACTTGAACAAGTCACCGTGACAGTTCAACATTTGTATGTATGTTGGAATAATAAAAGCCATGCAAGCAATGAATCACTCTATTTGATTTTAAAAATGATCATCGCACGGGCTGGCATGCGTCCAATGGGTTGTACGATGAAGCTAAACGGGTGCGCGTTTTCTCTTTCAATGGTCGAGCTGAAGTTATTGTTGTGGTAAATTACACGATCAGTTCCGATCAGACAAACTGCACTCTGCATACAAGGTACGCAACCCCTATAATTTTCCACCCTATCTTCTTCGTTCCTACCGAAAATGCATAGACAACGTATAGAGGTTGGCCCGTACCCAATCTAACGTTGTGATGCTTTTTATAGCTTCATAAATGTACACAAGAGTAAAATGTTTTTTAATCACTTTCTAAATACAAAATTACTCAAAGTGGCAGGCTTTCAACTGAAGACGCAAATCAGCGTGGACAAGTATATACAAAAAAAAAAAAAAAATGAGAGAAGTAACTGGTCCATGCACTTCTTCCGCAATGGAAGCAGTTGAAATAGAATTAGAAAATGTCAAGATTTTGACAAACGAACTCCAACGATTATTACCGCAAAATTAATATCTCGTAATCAAGTACAACCACTGTTTGGATACTTTATTATTTGATTATGATCGAATAGTCGGGTATGCCGTATGAAGAAATATGGCATAGTAACAATGGCATTTAGATGTCGTCGAACTCCACGGATGTGTCTTGCACTCATTTAAGTATGGTATATAAAAGGGACAAACCATAATTAGGTGTCAAGGGGGCATGAAAAGTTGGAACAAAGCATTTTTCCTTCCGCACTTCCTGCCTCCCCCCGCCACCTTCGGCAAGCATTTTTAAAGGGGGATAACCCGTTTTTGTATATAAGTGTTCATCTTGATAGCCGTGCACTTGTTTTCACACCCAAAACCAAAACCCCATCTGTGTAAATTTTCGCGCCTATATTTCAACTGTTTTGATGCGCCCCCAAAACTGATTTTGTAATCCCCATAGAGTACAGTGTAATAAAATAAAATTAATATTGGTGCGACAAATATGGGGCACAACGTTTTCGCTCCATCCGACACACCAACATCCTTTATCCATAAGACTCACAGTGTCCAAGCAATTTTTTTTTGACTACTTCCGGTAAAATCAATGTATTCTGGGGACGAGGCTATAGCGATCACAAACCATGGGCCCTCACAAGTATATACCACCTTCTTTTTTCTTTTAGAGTGATGAGGAAGATTTTTCTCTTTCTTCTTTTAAAAAAAATTAAGAGTTTGAGCTATATTTAGAGCAGAGCAGAATATGTTCCAAGGGTCAAAACATAGATCAAAAGTCACACACGGGAGGATACTTTGACATATTTGGCTGGGACAGGTTCTGCTGGGAGTCTGGCCGTTGTATCAATGGGTGTCGAGTGCACCAAAAATCCAAGTCATCCCTGAGGTCAATTTGCATAGACATTGCCCCTGTGAGCACCAAATTTGGTCAAGGACCGATACCTGAGCACAGAAATAAATTTGAGTCAAAGGTCACACAGAGGGATTTGTTATGCTTTGACATAATGGGGGCTGGGGCATGAAGGTAGGGGATGAGTGACGTGTGTTATCAGAGTTTCGCGAGTGACCTAAAAGGTCAAAGGTCATCTAAGGTCAATTTGTGTAGAAACGCCCTATGACCACCAAATTTGGTCAAAGAGCACCATGGACCTGAGCACAGAACAAATCAATCGTGAGTGTCGAAGGTCATCTAGATGTCATCCAGCTGAGCAAGAAAGTCAGGTAATTGCTAAAGCCAGGTGACCACTACGGTTTTTATATTAATATCCAGTGTGGACATCTACTCATTAACCCCCCTTGGTGAATTAGTGCATTAGACTTAATTACAATGTCAATTGTTAATTTGGAAATTCTCCAAATAACTCATTGGCACTTATATATATCACGAAAAAAGATTTTCATTTTTGAGGTAGAGATGTAATGAGGTTGTTGTTAAGCCGGGGAGTGCGAAAATCTTCATGCTTGAAGTCTGCACTTACCAAGGAAGAAGAGAAGGGGTACGGCGACTTCAAGATGGTAAAAACCATGGACGTTCATTAATTTTTTCCAACAGTAGTTCCTCCTCAGTTTACTGGTGCACTTGCTGCACTTAACTCTTTAAAAACAAATGGAGGATATACATTCCCTCCATCCCCCCGATTTTCTGCCAATGCAGAGAGTGGGGATGGGATTGCCCACTGTCAGCTATAGTCTGGGATAATAATAATACCCAAATGGTCTCAAATACCCTTCACTTTTTGATAGAGGGGTGGCCTGTAAAATCATTCCAATTTTTCAAGCATGGGGATGTGTTTCACTCATATTCTGGGGGTGTTTCAATACGATATTTTTATCATGTCATAGTCGCCTCCATTTTGTGAATTAAAAAATACCATTTTATTTCTCTATTTACCTGAGAAATGATTTCTCACGGAAAACTACTGACAGATGATGTAATTTATTTGAGACCCAATTGGATGTGTTAGCTTAGTTTATGCATGATGTTGATATCTATTTTATGGTATTGGGGAATACTTGTTGTGAAATACTCTATATAGGGTCGCATTTCGTAAATTTGGTCCTACAAACTATTACATGGTAGAAAATAAAATTGTGTCTTTTTCATTCACAGAGTATTACTTTAACAATAATTCTAGACCATTAAAGACACATTTATTAGAACGCTTACATTACAATGGTGATGCCAAAGCAGCAAAGTACCACTTTATTATCCAGTTGGGTCGAAATATACAGGGTGAAACACCTAAAGTTAACATTTGTCTGCATGGTAAACTGTGTGATTTCCTTTCTGAAGGATCTGGATTCAGAAAAGGTAGTGCTTAGGCCCTTCAACAGCATGAAAGAATGAGTTTCATTATACCATGTTTAAATATACCATGGTTGTCCAAACTTATTCGATTGTTAATACACGTAAAAAAGACTTCATACCATTTTCATGAGTATCTTTTCCTGGTCATTGGTAATGGAAGAAGTTGCTTTCAAACCATATCACCCATATTCTTGTGTACTTTTGTTATACCGTGTGTCCCAAAAACAAACGCAACACTTGGTTGCAGGCGCCTGAATTTTTGAACAAAGCACGTGACTACTTATTCTTTGTTGTAAGGCTAATAGGTGGAGCGGTACAAGGTGATCAGAAATAAGCCACCCTGTAAAAGCAAAACTTCTGGTGCTCCAGTGTCAAGTCAGTCGCACCCCCACCCCAAAATTCACAAATGATTTTAGATAAAAGAGTCCAAAATCTCAGTAAAAGGTCCGAAATTCAAGACAACACTGAGTATCCTTATTGAATTGTGTTTTGGACATTCCAAATTGCTTGAACCAATCAATCTAATTAATCATAATCAAACGTTTTCTTATAAAATTCGATCATTTGTGCACAAGCTCATTTGTTTGTGGTTAAAGGGTATTTCTAACCTAGCAATCCATGAGACGTCGTACAATATGCCATCTGGTTTATTACATGAAGGGTTTCCAAATTCATAATGTCTGATGGGTCAATATAAACACCCTGTAAGTTGTGCACACCATGGACATACCAGAGAGAAAGACAGGACCTGCTCAATTTGGGCAGTTGTGATTTCCAATGTACACTTTTGGAATTCTTACATGCATTTTCTTAGTGCATTAAAATCACCGTTAAAACCTTCATTCAATAAATCCTTATAATATTGTGATAATATTTTATGAATAATTCATCGTAAGAAAACAATTTATCCGCAGTCTAAAGTTCTTACCATGAGTTGATGGGCGGGTATTCCTCCGTGTCATTGTTAGTTTATATCAGGGGGGGGTTGTGGCCATGGGTAGCTATTGTTTAATTGTTTTGGCTGAGGCAATCGTCACAAAGCTATCTGTTTTGGTTGCGTGTGAATGAGGTCCGTTGTTCTAAAATCCACCCTCCCTCTCTTATTTAATCGTATTAATGTGAAACTTGATGAAGTTGATCACCCCACCCAACACACATGCATAATCACTGACTTTAATACATTTCCTTTTTAGCCAGCTTGAAATCCACTTAGTCCTCCCATTCAACTATTGTTAACTGGGATAAATCTTGCACCTCGCTGAAATTCACCGTAGGCTACTTATAAGGTACAGCAATTGTTCATTGCTTAATGTATCATAGACAAGTTTAGAATTAACATACTTTTCATCATAACTGCTATAACATTTCATCTTGTTACAAAAGTTCAGAACATTTTAACATATTGAATACCGGTAGAAAGTTGTTCTACACATTTTGACAACTCACATAGGACACTTTACTACACTTTAAAGTGGCACATGCACATTTTCATCACAATATGAAATTTCGAGTTCAATTGCTCTGAAATGATAGTCTACGACCTTGGAAGAATACAATATATTTTAAAAACACCCAAAATCATACCATAAAACATAAGAGCCCAATAAGAGGCTAAATATATCCAGCAATTTTTAGCCTTATTTTGGGTTTACCTACTTTAATCAACAAATGTGTCCTATTACATGAATATATATACTGCAGATCATTTGTATTGAAGGCCAAAAATGGGTCACAGACTGTCAACATGTTGGAAAATGGCTGGAGGAATCAACTCTGTCCAGTGTATTATTTTACAATATTTCAATCCTTTTTTGAGCATTATATCAGACCATGAATTGTTCTAAGTCCCATAAAACTATGCAAACTTAATATTGTGACCAAAATGGGAGGCCTCTTTTCACTCATACATATCCACATTAGCATCATGGCATAAACTTTCATAGAAAATGAGAATAAGTAGTTTCGGAAGCTTCCTTCAGCCACCAAAATTTTGACCACTTTTGGTAAAATCTGAGTCCTGGGGATGAAAGGCTATTAATGATCGGGCCATGGACCTTAAATGACAAAGGTGGAAGTTTAAAAGTTGTAAACTATTCTATTCCTCTGGTTAACTCAGAGGGGCACTACCATATCCCAGCCCGACACCACAGCTCACCAAAACTGAGATTTATGCATTTAATTTAAATACCACGAAAGCAAATCACCTTTGGCATAATATCCATAAATTTAAAAGGTCGCTTTGGTCCATTTTTGAGCATTTGCAGAGATCTTTATACTAGTTTTGATGTGGTATTTTCTTGCGATCAATAGTGCAACTTAAGCCACTTGGAATACTTACATGCAAGGATGTTTTGAATCATCCCATAATTGCTTTCAATGTGCCTATACTGGTAACGGTACTAAACAAAAGTTTCAAATTTATCTACTGGCTTTAATTAGGCCTCAAAAGTGTTTTTTTGCCGTAATTAAAAATATTCTAGAGTCGATCAGATTATTTAAAAAGATGAATACAACATGCTACTATTAAAGGTTTTTTTTTAATGACATAGCAAAGATCTTTTATTTTACTTGTAGTTGTTATTTGGTTGTCCTGTTTTGATGTTTTTTCATCTGTGTTGGAAAAAAATCAATTTTGAATGAAAATCATGGGTCAGTCGGCAGATAGTTTATTTTGTGCTAATTTGCATTAAAATGTTCGAGTCGGCAGGTTTTTTAGGGTCGGTCAGGTTATGGCAAACAAACTCTTTTGGCCTTAGAATGGTATATTGGATTCTTATGACATTTTGAAATTAAGGTATTTTGGCAATTACCTTTCCTATAAAACATGGAAAAGATATGTTGTAATCAGGCGGGGCATCTTTAAAGAGAAAGGGGACAAATTCCAGAGTTGTTTGAACCCAACTCCACCTGCTTTTCTTTTTGTTTCCTTTCCTTGAACATGAGCCAAATGTTTTCATTTTCAATAGAAGATTTTAATGGTTAACCACAAAATATTAATCTAAACAGGAAATGGATTGAAGAGGTGCTATGAATGGGGCTCTGATAATATATACTCACATCATAACCCATTTTAATAGGGAAAAAAGAAACATTTGTATCTACCACAATATTTATTAAGCTTTAAAGGTGCTTGTTCCAATTGCCTTCGGTAGCTCCATGATTTAAATGGTAGAAGTATCAATTTCAATATCAGACAAAAAGACATTTTTCTCATTGTCGTCCTGAAATTTCACTGTTCTCCCGAGAGGAAGGGAAGAGGTAAAGGAAGGGATAGAAGCTAAAGAAGATTGTACATTTTGGGTGGTATTCAAACCTGAGGCCTCTGACCCACCAGTCCCATGGGCAGGGATGGCAAGCCAAGAGGATGTTGCTGGCCCGGCCAGCAATTTCGTGCCTGTGTGTTCATATGACGTCATCCAATGTTTTTGGACTTAGTGCATTTTCTAGCCTCAGCTCAGTGAGTTTTGGTGATAGAGTTAATGGTTAACCATCAATATTAGTGCAGTAGTAACTATGCATTATCGTTTCTACAATTAAAACCATAAGTTTGTTTCCCACCATACTTGTTGGCAAGTGTGTACAAGGTGGAAGGCTCTTATATCAAGAACATGATAGACAAAATTGGATCAAGCACCTTTAAGTAAACACTGATCACTGGAATTGAACGTAACAAAATTTGAAACTCAAGAGTTACCATACTTAAATTTTTCATTAGGTGTCAAGTCCAAAAATTTATGATCTCAGTTTTCTGGAATGCTTAGTATATTATAAAACTATTTTAAGTCTTTAAAAAGACCCACCTGGTATCTGAGATTGACATTTTCTTTGTTTTAATAAAATAAAGTCCCCTATACAATGTCATTTTTATTAGTGTTAATGGCACATCAACACTATTGTGTCATATATCGTCATGAAGATACTTTTCAATTCATGTTAGGCAAAAAAAAGTTTGTCTCAGAAGAAATGTGAAAAATGCTAATGTGAAATGCGGGATTTAAAAAAAATTATTGAATTTTTGGCCCACTTTTCACATTTTTTTTTTTTGGTTTGTGGCCGCATTTTCACTTTTTTTTCAGAAAAAAATCTTTTGAGTAAAAACCTAAAAAAATGCATTAAAAGACCAATTTTAAAGAAAATGTGTGCAGTCTTCTGAGACAACTTGTTTTTTTTCTTGGCCATACACTATTACATATATGTATGTGGAATTCTTTTGTTCATGGATGGATCCAACAAAAGAAATGCATGTTTCACATATAAGTACATGCCTCACATATGGACATTGCTAGTGTCAAATGAGGACAGTCCTCAGTTTGCAAAACTCATATATTGCTTTATTCCATAAAAATTAACCCTATTCTATTCTATAAATACACTTGAAAAACTGGGGTGTTAAAATTTTAACACCAAGTCGGTGTCCAGTGTCAAGCTTGCCGGTGTTAGTTTCTGGTATTGAAATTAAGGATTTAACATCGCTCGGTGTTGCTACACAATTTTAATTATGCATTTTGGGGATCTTCTTATGAAATATTAGAGGTAAGCAGTTACAATAGAAGCAAACAATAACAAAATCAAACATTTTCTTAATACTAAAATGTCTGATGTTACAATATAAATGTTAACACCAAAGTTTGGTGTTAATTAACACCAGAGGGTGCAGCTCCGTATTGGTTCCATTAAACTAACATCAGTATTGTCAATTTGGCACTGGTAGTGTTAAAAAAATAATGAACACAGACATGTGGTGTAAAATTAAACACTAAGCAGTGTCATATCATACATTGTAACACCAAAATTTGTTAATATAACACTAACATGGTAGTATTTAACACCAAAATGGTGTGAACCTAACACCAGTGGGTGCAGTCCCTATTGATTCCAGGAGGGTGTTAAAATTAAAAGCCATGGTGTTAAAGTTAAAACTCCAGTTTTTGCAGTCTACAGTTTAACTCTGATTCCCATAACTGAGTTACAATATTATATATTGCTTTATTCTGTAAATTAACCATAACTTCTATATGGATGCAGGGTTAGTGCTAATAGATTGTACCAATAGCAAATCGTGCCTGTAGTAGGAGGCAAAAGCTGATTAGTGTGTTGCAAATTATGAAAACAATGTAATAACCTTTCTGAGAAAAAGCGTGTGCAACATGTTGAATCCTTAAGCCAACAATAATAAAAATTAGTAAACTTTGCAATGCCATACTGGTTAAACTTTTGAACTCTATGTGACCTTGTTTTGCTCATCACACATGATACATTATTAAATAAATTGATCAGAAAAATTCAAATAACAATGCACCGTAATTACTGCAATTCATCAATAAAAGCAGATGGTGCATTTGAGATTGTGAATTGAGCATTAGTAGCAATAGAACAGACTATTTATCAAAATAAGGCCAATTTAGTGTATATTGTAGTTGGGTTTTATCAATGATTAATCAATGTAACATATTTTAGAAGTGCATACGTTTTAACATTCACATCATAACTTGGCAACCTGCTATGATGGTTAAGTGCAAACAAACCTTTTATTTCATAGATCATGTATGAGATGTACCTTCTAAAGAGACTGGCACATTTGGAAAATAGTGTACCTTTGAGATTTTTCAAATTGGTATTTTTACAAGGCTGTAAAGCTTTTATATATCGAGGGGTCAGTGATACAAAGACGTAACTCTATTTTGGAGAAAACTGATTTTAAAATAGTTGTCTACTTGAAAGTAATAATTTAAATCAAACAACCAGAGAAATAAACTTACTTGGAGCAACCGACGTTGCGGGTGATACCATCACCCTTCAGCTGGGTTGTGATGTTGTGGATCTTGTTGCTCCGAGTAATTATTTCTCTGGTTGTTTGATTTAAATTATTATTTTACTTACCAACCCAGATGAGGAGTTTTTACACTGATCAAGTTGTCCTACTTGTTTTAATATTGGGCTTTTTGGAAGTTAAAGGTCATGGCCCGATCTCTACTAGCCTCATCCCCAGAGCCCCATATTTTTACCGGAAGTGATCAACATTTTTTGTATCAGAAGAAGCTACTATTTTTCCTCATTTACACTGTGAAATCCTTGGAGCCAACGGATGGTTTGGTTTTGGAAGTTATGAACGAATGTGCCCCATTTTGGTCGACCAATATTAATTAACACAAAGTACTCTATGGGGCTTACAAAATCACGTTTTAGCTCTCGCACCAACAACGTAATTGAATATCGGCGCGAAACGTTTACAGACAGTGTTTTGGAGTAAAGGTCCATCTATCAAGATGAAAACTTCATATCCTCAAAGGACACAGTATCATTGATTTGCTAATCAGCAATCGAAAAATACATCAAAATCAGATTTTTGCATGTATGTAACAAGTACATGTATCCTAACAGACCTGCAATGATAAGACCATAAAGCAACCTCATAAGGGCAGGATCCGAGATTTTAGTCATTATTGTCCGAAACGGGACACTTACTACAACAACGTAAATGAATGGAGAATCGTATCTGGAACACTGCCGTTTTTTTCCTTTTTTCCTTTCTGTGCAATTCTACAAGCTGGAAGGTAACTTTATGAGACTTAATACAGACTTTACCTTCAAGTGTGAAGCTATTGATGCAAATTTCAAATATTTGCAATCACGATAGTGTCTTTAAATCGCGGGCCATCCCCCTTAACAACCCATGCTTCAACCGGTCATTAGAACTGAGATTTGTTGATCTACTACGCATTATTTATTTGCCACTATTTGGTATCATAAAAATGTGCTTGTTTTAGTAACATCTCACTTTTTTCCAAAAATGGAATTACTCTTTGTGTCCCACCCTTCCACTACCAGCCTAACCCCTCGATGTAACAGCACTGACTTGAAGGTATGAACCCCCCCCCACTCAGTTGTAATTGGACCAATAGGCAATAAAGTCATACATCGGTTTACCACTGGATTCCCTAGCATTTTCAATTTGTGTTAGTCATGCTTTCTAATAATAGTGCATTGTGTGGATGGTGTATAATGAGTACATGTATATGGTGTATTTAAGTATTGCCACCTGTGTTGATGATAGAAGAAAAACCAACTGACTGGGGCCACTCACTTTGGTTGGGTATGGGTATAGGGGTGCAGTGGAAAGTGCCAAATTTTGGGGCTTGCGTTGAGAACTGAATTTATGGTTAAAAGTAGAATCTTCTGAATATTCTTTTGCCAATTTCATGACATGGGACTGAATTTTGTGCCTAAATTGAGTTGTGAGGGTACGGACGGGCAAGTTTCCCACAAATTAGGTCCCATTGCAATACTTTTGGCAAAGCATGCCCTTAAGACTGAACATAGGCCTTTTTGGCAAAGTAGGGGTCTAAAGAATTGCATTAGAGTCTGATATCGTGTTTATTAATTATAGGCCCTTGGAAAATCGGACATAAAATAACAGTATTTTGCTGTATTTCCCAAAATACATTTTTCTAAGTCTTTTTACAGTCATTTTAACTGTAAATTGAACGAAATTTGTAACAGTGTTGTTTAATTCGGGCTAGATTTTATACCTTTACTTTAAACAAGATGCTGGACAATTGATCGTTCATGTAAAAGTTTCCTGGACTATCTGCAGGTGCTCTTGTGAACAAAGTGCTTGACCATTTTTATACAATAGTATTAAAGCAAGGAATCTTCTCTGATTAAAAGAATTGATAGCAGGAAGCGATTTCTTTCACCGCAACTTTGATTTGCATTAAATGGGATTTTAAACCTTTAATCAATGATTCAGGCAGATTGGGGGGGGGGCACAGCAGGCACCCCTATTTTTGCCTGAGAGCACAGGGCCGCCGGGTGCACTGCAGAATCTAGAAGAATTACTTTAGTGTAACTCTAAAACAGTATGTTGCCTGTATGTTACTTTGTAGATCTAGAAAATACTTTTGCTGCACAGGGCACCAGGCCCCCTGCAGATCTAGAAGAATTCCTTTAGTGTAAACCTAACACAGTATGTTGCCTGTATATTACATTGTAGATCTAGAAAAATGACTTTTGCTGCACAGGGCACCAGGTGCCCTGCAGATCTCGAAGAAATTACTTTAGTGTAACACTAAAACGTATGTTGCCTGTATGTTACTTTGTAATCGAGAAAAGACTTTTGCTGCACACACGAACACACTTTTACCAGACACTCAACAAAATTTATAAGAGTCAGTTTGCCGCCGGCACCGCGACCCTTTCCATTTATGCAACACACGCAAAAGATCCTCAAACCACCACAAAACGAGCACTTCGCTGCTAATTACGCCGTCACACCACCCTGCACCATGCATATCATGTCGTGTGATCTATCCAACCAATTACTGCCGGGGTCTTGCATGTAAATCAGTGGAAATCCGATGCGCCGTTACACGTTTTCGATAGTCCATGTGAATTGAATGTTAAAAATCGAACAATGAACTAGCAAAACGGTAAATGGAACGAGTAATTGATGGGAAATGTTTTTTTGTAAGAACGGTGGGTTTTGCCTTGTGCTATCAGCAATGTCGTAGCATTAAATACGATGTCAGAACGAAACCACTGACATTTTCGCTCATATGGACTTATCTATTGCAAACACAAATTTTATCTAAGGTCTATGAAAATTATTATGAGGCAAAATGGGATGAATGTAATATTTGAATAATTGACTCAGGTACAAGCTTTTGTGCTTTGGTTATAGCGTCCCCTATTACAGGTACCCAACAAGGTAGTTATATTAAGACAGTTGGCGCGCTTTTCAATAGGTCTAATGAGGTGTTAAGAAGTTCGTTTGTGGCACAGGGCACCAGGCGCACTGTAGATCTAGAAGAATACTTTAGTGTAAAACTAAAACAGATATTGTGCATGATGTTATTTGTATTAGAAAAGATTTCCGGCACAGGCACCAGGTGCCCTGAGATCCAGAAGAATACTTTAGTGAACACTAAAAACAGATGTTATGTGCCTGTATGCGTACTGTGTAGATCTAGAAAAATGACTTTGGCTCACAGGCACCCAGGCGCCCGCAAACTTCGAGAATTACTTTAGTGTAACACGAAACCAGTATGGGCCGTATGTTACTTTGTAGATCAGAAATGATTTTGCTGGCACAGGGCACCAGGTTGCCCTGTTGTAGATCTAGAAGAATTACTTTAGTGTAACACTAAAACGTATGTGCCTGTATGGTTACTGTGTAGGATCTAGAAAAATGACACTTGCTGCACAGGGCACCAGGCGCCCTTGTAGATCTAGAAGAATCTAGAAGGTACTTTACGTACACATCCAAACATACATAAATTGTTCTTGGCCCCCCACACTTAAAGGATCCGCACATGTTACTGGGCAACAACCTCTATTTAGGCCATGGTAACTTCCTACACATGACATTCAAGGAATACTTGATGTGATCTTTGCACGATGATGGTGCCCAGCAATAGTGCTTGGCGCTGGTGACAGAGTATGAAATTGGAGGGATATATCTTAGCCCTTGGACTAGGGCTCCCTTATTCAAGTTAAAGTGTAAACTGAGCTGCTCGCTGTGAAGCCTTCCTGGTCAGTATGAGAAGGGATATTCGTGAAGGTACGCCAGTACTTCATAATCTGTGCCCCATGGGGGGTACTCAACACAAAGTGACATACGGGACGTGCCACAACAATCGTCTCATTTCAAGCCTTCTGGTAAATAGCATTGACCCCTTTTTTTCCACATGCCAATTTTGGTATAGCCAATGGTCTTTTTTTTTTTTCAAAATGTCTCAAATTTTGTTGTAAGAATATTAGTCAAAGTTGCTTAATCGGAAGCTAAAATTTCTAAACCATTTGGAAAATTACTCCAATTTCTTAATCTGAAGCCAAATATTCAAAATTTGCTAAAATGCCAAAATTTTTGAGGAAAAATTGGTAAATTTGTGTTAAATTTTGTCCCAAAATTTGCATATCTGGTATACTAGTTTCCCCTTTTTGGCAAAAATTGGTATAGATATGGGTCCTCTCCTCCAGTCTCGGAGGCACGTCCCTAACCCAACCAAACTTGGGACCCCCCCCCCCCCCCGGGTTCTTTTTTTTTTTTTTTTTTTTAATGTAATGTTTAATATTCTCATAAGGAGCCTGGTACATTGTGGTAGTGGCCATCCGTACCATATTCCTTAACTCTTTCTTCATAATCCAGTTTCAGATCCATAACTTTACATTCTTGACCTTATTACGGTGCATTTTTTGAAACTTGCACCTTCATAATCATTGAATGCTTGATGGCTGATCAGCTATTGTCCACAAAAGGATCTAAAGGTTCATATCATGGTGCCCCATTCACCCTTTTACATGTCACCAGTTTCAGTTTGAGCCTCAGACTGGCTTGGAAGTTAATGAGGGGTTACATAACGGTGCATTCACCTGTTGCATGGTCATTGTTTTTTTATAGAGAAGTTACCTGATTGAACTGTTATGTAAATGCTCCCACTTGATCATAATTGCTGTCGTTTGAGGCCTCTCCCTGCCATGGCAAACTGTGAAAGAAGAGTGAATAGGCCACTGTATTATAATGTGGACGAAACTGACATGTTTTTTTCTCAGAGGAGATTGACTCTGCATTACACTAGGTAGCACATACTATACTTGGCCAATGTGCAGATGATATAAAATCTTAACTTTTCTTTCAGGTACTTCGGGGGAGGGGGCTATGAATCAAGATATGCCCCTTTAAATAATAATCCATAGTTTACTCTCTTAAATCTTCTAAATGTTTCGCCCAGGATCTATTGGCCATAATTGAGCCAAACCTTGTACGGATTTTGATCGATGTGTTACTTTAATGAGCTAGTTCCTACTGGTCATCCTGTTGTAAAGCAGTTGAGACAATACAGTTCAGTGGAACAAAAACATACCCCTGAATAATTATCCAAGTTTCATTGGTAGGAAAAGAACTATTTAACCAGAATTCATATCAAATGGAAGATTATCTTATTTTAGTGTAGTGGTGGAGTCAGGATTTTTTTGGTGGGGGGGCACAGATTTGTGATGTAACCACATATGTAATGTACCGACAAACAAAATTTTGAGCATCACTCTAAAATCTGAAAGTGGTGGACTGTAATGCACAGATCACTAACATATTGGTAAATGTTAACATTACTTCATATTTCATGTACAAGGGGAACATGAAATGTTGAGGGAAGAATACTTCCATTTTTATAACTTCTGTGTCAGTTATGATAACTAAAGGTTATTTCGTCAACTAGAATAATCTATTTGAACTTGATACACTTTCCTAATTGAATGCTTGTATATGGGACATTTCACTTTGTAATGGTGCAATGACATAACTGTGTACCCTTCTTTTTGTTACGAAGCACCCGAAAGTACTCGAACTTCATTATAATAAAAAAAGTTTTCAACTGACTGTGAGAAATCTGACGCCAGGCTGCTAACAATTGAAATTGATCTCTTTCCTGCTCTCTGCCTTAATTGCAGTGACGCTTGCTCTTCTGCTTGATCATCCAGACAAAATACTTGCTTACCCTGACAGTTTTGAAAAAAAAGACATTAAGGTTGGTATTCTCCTGCTGTCTCTAATCAAGGGTGAGTGCATTCTGGTAAAAGAAAGATTACTTGTCAGACTGAGATTACAATAGATCCAGATAAAAGGTAATCATGTATTGTTAGAGGCATCATGGTTGGAAGAAATTCTAGAGACAGAATGTGGCCAAAGATCTTTAGCTAATTAGAATGTAATTCAAACAATCTGTTATACATAGAGCATGTACTGGTTTGTTTTGCAATGGCTGCAGCAAGAGGCCTTTCTTTTTTTCTTTTCATATAACTCACTGCCTTCTTAAAGGCACTATCAGTGACTTGCTAAATCTGAAAATTGATAAAATCATCAAAAATCAGATTTTTGCATGTCTGTAACAAGTACAGCTATGCTAACATACCCTACAAGTGCTAGGACTGAAAGCAACCTAATAAGGGCTGAATCAGATATTTTAATGAATACTGTCCGTACGGATACTTACTACAACGCGTAACTGAATGGAGATTCATATCTTTGAATACTGCTGTTTTCTATCTTTTCTGTCAATGTGTCAGTTGCAATAAGTAACTTATGAGAATTTGTTAGACTCATCCTTCACTTTAAGCTAATTTTGCAAATTTCAAATATTTTGACTCTTTTGAGTGAATCACTCATAGTGTCAGTGTTAATATCTGCATAGAATGTTGTAGTTTAGTGTGTGTGTGGGGGGGGGGGGCTACAACACACAGGACACGTGTGTATCTGGCCCCATGATGGGTTTCTAACTATAAAAAGCCTCCCCCAATGATATTGTGTTCTAATATTTGAAATGAGCATAAAACTACCTAGTTGGGATTGGTTTTGTTTTCTACAACATATTGTAACAGCAGGGAATTCACTATTTCCTTCTTTAACAAGAGAGAAGAGGTTGTTCTAGAATTTGACATCCTTATTGTGATTGGAACACAAATATTGACATATCAAACCAGCTTTCAAATAGGACAATCATTTTGACAAAAGTTGTTGGTCGGTATAGTAAATGTGCATAGTCTATGGTTACTTGACCCTACAAGCCCATGTTATGCATAAGCAGTCAATGTGACACTGCTTTTTTTATATTTCAAAATCATGACCACTGATTACAAAGTTTTTTTAATTTTCATAAGCTGCCAATCAAATAAGTTGGTCTTAGTACATTAAGAAAACATAAACTTTACATGATTAATCTTGGCTAAGATCAATTAAAATAAGAGTGAATAAATGGCAGATCACTGCTACCCACAAAGGCAATTAACAAGCAGTTCACACGATCTTTGTTAGTCGTTGGTAAGATCGTTGTAAGCTCGTGCGTAGTGACCCGTCTGAACCCATCATTGTTAAGGCTAACAACGAGTTCACAACGACGATTTACTTTTAGGAAATCTTAAAGTAGCGAGCTACTTACGAGCGAGCGTCGTTGGTAAGTGCCATGTGAACAGTGCTACTCACGACGTCGATGTTCAGGGTGACCATCATCGTAACCTACTAGAATGCTTGTTTAGTTCGTGTATTCACCAACTTTTTGCCACTGTCTTGTGCTTGTCTGTAGTAAAGTTTTTACAAACCACAAACCGTTTTTTTCCAATTTATTTGATAATGCTCATCCATTTAGTAGTACAAGCCCCGAAAAACAAGCGAACATGGAACCCAAACTGGTCCGAGAGAGCGATACAAGCGTTTTAATCAAGATCTGGAAGGAACCCACCGTGCAAGATAAAATTGAGTTTGCAGACAACTCAAATAGGGATTCCCTTTTGCGATTCAGTGAACGTTGGACAGACCAGCCTCGTTGTCCCAGTTGCTATGCACGTTACACGGAGTAGGTGTTGCCACGAATTGTTGAAAAAGAAATCTCCAACAAATTTTTATTGAGAGAGAAATTAATTGATCGGATTCAATCTAAATAATTACATATTCAGTGTTATTTGTGCGAGATTTAAACTGTCTATTTGATTTGTATTAAGTGAGTAATCGTGATCACAGCAATGTGCGAATCAAAATGTGCCCTAACCGGGACATGCACGTAAATGTCTTGTGGCGAGGAAACTACATTTCGTTGATTATGCATTTGTTTTTGATGATGAATGTTGGGGCTCGGACGCTTCTCACTGATTTTGTGTAGGGGGAATGATATCGGCATAAACGCCGTTAATGCCAAATCCTCATGTCGAGGGAGTAATTAACGAAAAACCGAAGCCAACATATCGGCTTTTTTTTACAAACACACTCCTGCTTGAGATTCCATTTGACATATTTACAATGGTTGAGATTCGCGGGTTCAAGGCAATTAACCGTTAGGGTCAGAACGAGCGGCGCGCTACTTCCGCTATTACAATGACAGAATGAAGGCCCGCTCCTTGGTAACTTTGGAAGGGTATTGTTGTTAAGTTCCATGTGGACGTGCGTCGTTGTTAAGAGACGCTAATGAGGGATTAAATGAATGTTTCGTTGGTAACGCTACCTTCAAAAGTATTCCACCGTCTGAACACACCGACCCCGTACACCACGGCAAAAACTCATTCGACGAAGATTATTAATCGTTGATTAGTTAATTAAAGCGTGTTGTCCACACTAAACTTAATAAGATACGATTGCGTACACACCAGTAGGCAACTAACAAAGATCGAAACAAGCACGACACCGGAAAATTTAACGGCCTGGATTGTAAAGCGTCACAATCACTTCGCTTAATTCAACGAAGCGTGCGTACACACTACGGAAACTTTTAATCGAAACAAATACCCTCTTCGTCGAAAGAAGCTGTTTTGCTTCGTTGAATTAACCGATTTTAATCTTCGTCGAAATAAGGGAAGTGCGTACACACTATACTTTCAGATTTTTTAATCTTCGTTAACGCTTCGTCGAAATAAGAGATTTTGGTAGTGTGTACGGGGTCCTAGTGTTTGCCTGGCTCATGGTCAGATGATAAATCTAAATTTAAGTTGGCAGCCAATTATGAGCACAAAAAGATTGGAATCAAAATAGTTACAGAAGAGATATAAAAGTTTTGGTCAGATGATAAATCTTACTTCTAGTTGGTTGATAATTACCAGACCTATAAGCTTACACAATTGATTATTATCAAAAGTGAACTTTAATCACAAATGCAATTAATTTGAGTTGAAATTGATGGATGCCTGTCAATACAAACTAATGTACACAAGTATTCAAGTAAAATCAGTGCTGCTGTTTTATTTCCAATTTTATTGCATGTTATGTATGTGTGTACTCAAATGGTTAAGATTGGTATTGAATTCAGTCAAGTTATAATTACAACGTGGGTGGAGCTGAATAAGGGCCATGAGTACTTATTAATTTGCAAGGTTGTGACAAAAATAGAAATTCATATGATCAGTTCATTACTGTAAAGCAAGGCATTTTATGTGGATGAAAATTTGGCTAATTTCATGAGTGGAAACAAAGCAACAACGTTTTTGCACTTTTGAGTATTTCTCTTTTTTTAAGCTTTTGTGGAAATATATAAACTTGACATAATTTCATGTTTTGAAAACAGTTCTCTCCAATCAGAAATTATCTCAAGCTGCTAAAATATTGTACTTCGCAACAACTTGGAAGGAATGTGTTACTGCATATATGTCCCTGTTATAAAATATAACATTATAGCCCATGAGCTCATCTTTGACAACCCTGAAGCTTTTGTAACTATATTTGTTATTAGTTCAATGAAATCACCAGTATTACTAACTTGTTTTAAATAAACTTCTATTTTCCTTTTGAGTCCCAAGCTCACTGCCCTCCAAAACAGAGAATGTCCTTTAAAAAGGTGTGACTATGATGCTCCTAAGGAAACCACCCATTTAATCTTAATAAGGACATCAATTCTAATGCATGCCTATTAGAGAATTAAATATTTGTAAAGCTTTACAATGTTAATTGGGGATATGGCTGTATAATCTCACCTTTCCGGTCAAGGTTAATTGGCCAAACAAGCTGTGAGGGTGTTGAGGGTATAACCTCTCCTATGCTTCAGGGGTATGTCTAATTCAGCAGTAGGAGGACTAAAATTTCACACCGAACAAACAGTGTTTTACTACATTAGCAAAAAATGCCCAATTCTTGAAATCCAAACTTTAAATTGTTTACATATCCAAAAATGAATGGCTTTACAAGTGTATTGTTGAAGTCTTCTGGAACCTCTGCGAGACTTGGATCTTGAAAGAACATATTACCAGTTAAGCTCACAAAAGGTTAGAAGGAATCTGTAAGTGTGATGAGGGCAAAACACCCTGTCATTTCAACAGTTGAATTACCAGTAAATGCCAGAAGCAACAAATTTGTCATTAACTTTATTGGGTGATGACCAGTTGAAAATGTAAATTAAAGTCTGACTCAGAGATTTCGAAATATTATTTTTTTGTGTAATAATGAAAAATAGTCAATTAGAACTAAAGATTGTAACCTAAAATACACAATTCCGAAATTTGAAATGAATCGGATTTTTCGTTTTGATGCAGTAAACATTTATGTGTAGTATTACGTCCCATAGGATACTGTGTATAACAAAAATTCCGGATCCGGAATTTTTTAACAAAGTTGTGATTTTCTATATGAAGGAATTCGATTTAAGCTTAGCAATTTCACACAGTGATTAGTATATGGACAAGCATTATGTACATGCAAAAAACACGATTTTTTTGGAAATTGAGGGCGCCCTCCTCAGGAAATCTCTGAGTCGGCCTTTAATAAGAAATCCATCAAATAATGAGGTGAAAACTTTTCAAATTAGACAAAAGAGAGCTGTCAATAGTTTGGGATCAAAACATAAAGGATTACAGTAACAATATCATGAAACCTTTAATCTGACAGTCAATTAAGATGAATGTGTATTCAGATTCTGTATGGTCTAGATATCACATCTTGCCACATCTGAAGTTAGTTTCTTTTGAAAAAGTGTACCAAGAATTATGCAGTGTGTAATTAATATGTCCTCCCACAAGCAGGTTTTTAATTGGGACTCAGCAAAAGGTATCTGTAGGTGGCATTAGACAACCAGAAAAAAATCAAATATGTAAAAAACACTAAAAAATTAAAAAAAAAATGGCATGAAAAAAGTTACAGCAGCTGAAAACAAGTGTGCTAACATATTACACATTCAGCTCCATGTGCAAGTACCCCATAAAGCACTGCAAAGTACCTATACCTCACTGTATAATACATGTGATAAAAGTTCAGATGCTTGTGTGCTGGGATTAGCGTCTGAGTGAGATCATCACCTCATTAAAAGATGCATTATGGAATTAATTTATCTGGTGATAAATACTGTAGGAGCCGGCCCAAATTGGTAGATTAATTGGTCAGTATCAGAGCCATATTTGGTCAGAATAAAATAGTGGAGAGATCACTGAACCCAGATCCATTCCACTGTGTGTGTGAAAATTAACTTACACATCAAGCCGAGCATTTTAGCACCTACTTATATCTTTCACAGGAAAATTGACTTGGTGATGAGAAGAACCTAGAACTAATGAGATCATGACAACAAGGGAAACAACAAAATTATTGCCTACTGGGTGGAAAGTTTTTAACATTCTTAACACATGTATTACAGATGTCCTGGGCAAGCTGAATATTTGTAAGAAACTGAAGATGGAAAATAACTTTATCAGTGGATGTGGATGTCCCAGTGGTCCTAAATAAATTGGGATATGCAACTCCATCAGGATAGTGGAGGCCATGCCTAATAGTGCCTCACCGATTGATGGTCATCCGTGGCACTGCTGTTGAACATATATTATTTAGAGCGTATTTCTACTGCTGACATGGCAAAAAGCGGCTTTGCTGACCCGCTATGGATCTGTTTTTTCCCCCTCAGCTGTTTCTATTGAAGGCACAAAAGGGCAAGGGGCATGCTCTACTGCACTTATACCACTATCAGTATCAGTATATGCTTTCCACAGACCCAGCCAGGATCACAAACTTCCCCCTGTTCCATAGACAAGGCTTGTCTTTCCCCTCATCACAATCAGAAAATGTTTACCATTTGCACATACCACTTCAGAATGTGAGGATGACAGAATGCCCTTTAACCCACCCACATAACCTTTGACCCCAATCTGTGTAGGCCTACACCTCATATATGGGCCTTGGGTCAGTGCTTTACAGACCAGGTCTGGTGATTGTATACAGCATTTGATTTGTTGCAGAAAAACAATTTGATAGATTTTCAAAAAATACCCCTTTAATCAGCCCACATGACCTTTGACCCCAATCAGAGTACACCACATATGAACCTGACCAAGTATTCACATTTTACAGAGTAGGAAAGTAAATTATCAAAAACCTGAAAGATGATCAACTGAAAGATAACTGCTGTAACTACTATGTCACCTTGGCAGGCCTGTATGTCATACAGGGGCAGCACCAGGGGGTGGCAAGAGAGTTTCAAAATTTAGGAAAAACAGGGGTTTAAGTAATAAATTGCATAAAAATTATGTTTTTTTAACCTGTATAAGTTAATCTTGTAATGTTTCACCCCCCCCCCCATGGTGTTTCGCCCCTCCTATGATTTTACCCTGGCGCCGCTCCTGATGTCATATATGTGGATTTTTGGTTTCCCAGCCGGATGTCAATCTGTACCTAATTTTGAACCAGTAACACCCACTCTTTGATTGCGTTGTAATGTTTGCGCCACAAAATGCGCGCCTCGTTTAAAGAGGGTGCACTAAACCGCGAGCATACAGAGAGTGATGCATATCTATTCGTACATTGTCGGTGCATTGTGGGACAGGAACTTTGTTCGGCTGGGACAAAAATGATTCCAGTAGGGAACCCCAAAATCCGCATATTGCATGAAATCAGTGCCTTATCAAAATTGCTCCTGGGTGTGACGTCTTACCTCAAAATCATCTATGGGCATTTGCAAACCATTTCAACCACCTGGTTGCCCTCTCGTTGTACCATTTTTCTGGGTAGCTACCGAGACATTTCATATTTTTAGCACTTTCATATTTCTTAAATCTAATTGACTTAGAGAGTACTTTATCAAAGACAGAAAAACAAAAATTACTTCAAAATTAATTCTACATAGAACCCCACTAAATACAGACCATATGAAAGTAACTGGAGTAACTGCCAGATACCTTGTCAAATTAACACACAGTAAAAATAATGACTTGAAAATCAAGAGTGTTTGACTGTCAATCAGGCTGTGAAAGTACTATATATCAAGGGTTGAAAAACAGAAAGACTTAACTCAGCACTGAAAGAAATATTAAAGAATTTCTTTAATTCTGCTGCTCATAATTAGAAATTGTTCTTTGTTTACTAAAGTTTATATAATGTTTGCTTACAGTACCATATGAGCTTTATGAGATGTTTACTTTTTAAGTGATGAATAGATTTGCTTAGTAGAAAATATTAAACATCACATTCCTCAAAAGCAGTATTACAGCAGAATTAAAGAAATTCTTTAATATTTCTTTCAGTGTTGAGTTACGTCCTTCTGTTTGTCAACCCTCGATATCTAATAGATGTACAAAGGCATGAAGCATTTTATGAAGTGCCTTCTGTAATATTAGCAACAGACTCATTTGTAAAAATCTCTTAATGCACCTTTAAACTGTAAGTAGTTCCTCTGATCACCGGATTTCACAAATGAGATACTCGCTTGCTCTACTTGTTAACAAAGGTATTAATAATGCACTGATTGCATTTGATATGCATTTGTTAATCAAATATACTCTTATGTCTACAAACTTTCCACTAATCAAATTATTCACATCACTATTGTCTTTTGCTAACTGTGTGTGGCTGGTTTTCAGACAAAGATTTTGACAGGAATTGAAACTAAACTTCAATTAAATACACCCTCTGGAAGGGAAGTGGTTGAAATATGGATGCGATGATATTGTCTGTATGGCCCGCAACAGGAATTAGCAATACGTGAATTAAAGCTACTCAATACTGCGGCTTTTCATAGGCCTTATAGGTCTAACGATTAGGTCAAAAGCAAATTTCGCAATCTGAAATTATCACGAGGTGTCAGGCTGAAAATAACTTCTGAAGGTGAGGTGAAATTGTGCAGCTGTCATGCTGTATTGAGTACATGTATGTTCTTTTTATTGTATATGCATGAGAATCAGTTGACTACTTGCCTCAGTGACAACTTATAAATTGAATTGTATCCCAGTTACATTTCAAGTTCAGGTGAACAAATCATTGATATCTTTGAATTATAAATCACAATATGTCAACTTTTTCTCCAAAGATTACAGGATTAATACTATAGGCCTACATATAGGCAAGCTCATACACAAGGGGTGCACGGTGTGGTCACACTCCCTCCAAATTCCACAAAAGGGGAAAATGGTCCACTTTTTGCTTAAAGGTAACAAAATTCAGAGAACTTTTGACAATAAAGTCTACTTTTTGGTGATGAGATGTTCAAAAAGTCAAAAAAAGGACCATTTCTTTTTTTTTTGGGGGGGGGGGGGGGAAAAAAAAAAAAAAAAAAAACATGCTGTATTGAGTACATGTAGGCCTATGTTCTTTTTATTGTATATGCATGAGAATAAGTTGACTACTTGCCTCAGTGACAACTTATAAATTGAATTGTATCCCAGTTACATTTCAAGTTCAGGTGAACAAATCATTGATATTTTTGAATTATAAATCACAATATGTCAACTTTTTCTATATAGGCCTACATATAGGCAAGCTCATACACAAGGGGTGCACGGTGTGGTCACACTCCCTCTAAATTCCACAAAAGGGGAAAATGGTCCACTTTTTGCTTAAAGGTAACAAAATTCAGAGAACTTTTGACCAAAAAGTCTACTTTTTGGTGATGAGATGTTCAAAAAGTTCAAAAAAGGACCATATTTTGGGGGGTGGGGTTAGGTCCACTTTTACCAAAAAAGGTCCACTTTTTTGAAGTTCCGCATCCCAAAAAATAGATCCTGCATACGGCCCTGCATATAGGTTTAAGGTCTATGGCCCGATCGCTAATAGCCTCGTCCCAAACCCCAGAACTCTCAATTTTTTCAAAAGTTAATAGTCAAAATTTTGATGTCTGAAGAAAGCTACTATTTTCTTTCCCTGTAAAATCTAAATGCTAAAAGGCGTTTGGTTTGGATGTTATAAGCAAAAGAGTTTTGGTCGCCCAATATTAATGTACTCAGAATTCTATTTCTATGGACTTACAAAAGCAGGTTTTTAGCTCTCACATCAAAATGGATTGAAATACCAGAGTGAAACTTTCCAGATAGGATATTGAAGTAAAGGTTATTCAATCAAGATGAAACTTTATTAAATTGGGTTAACACCTTTAATAGTAAATAAAATAAACATTTTAAAAAATTTATAATAAAAGTCTGCATCATGTGGCATACATAATTCCACAAAATATCAAGCAAAATATACATTTGAGTTGCAGAGGGCAGAGAAATAGCCTTATGAAATAATTATTATAGAGGATATTTCTTTGTGTTCAGAATTAACATAATCCGCCTTACCTGAGCTTTGAGGAGGTAGTATTCATTGCTTAAGTTCACTGTATAGTATGAGCTTTTTGACCATTGCACAGCAGTCAACAATACATACCAACAACAGCAACAAATCAGCAAGGTGTGAATTTCCAATAAAATTAACAAGTTTAGCCTACCTAAGCCAGAACAGAAAAACTAATTCTATTCACGACTGCTGATCTCTGCTGACACATTGACTCCTTTAGACAAAATTGCTTTGACCAAAGACCTTCAAGGCCCCTTTGGTTTAACCAGAAAAGACGTATGCCGACTCAATCCCTAGGAATCAATCATTAGCAATTGGCTTAACTTCAAAAAGTTTACATCAACAATGCAATTTTGCAGTTCCAAGTTGGAAAAAATTATGTGTTTACTATAACCTTAACTTGCTGTCAAAATTGTGGAATATCATTTCAAAATCCACTTCCTCCCCTCTTTGCATAGGAAGTCGCAGAGTGCTACATGCACATACCATGATCTGACATCTGCCAAAAACAACAACAACAAACAATTATTGAAATAACAAAATGTGTAATGTGGCAATGAAGTACAAAAAATAATAAGAGTGCCCCTATGCTCTATTCAACACTTGTGGTATGTCATGACCCTGCTTATAACCCCATGTACTTACAATGCATGGAATGTGATCAACAATTCAGACTTGTGCAATATTTCATATTCAATTTCCCATGCTTCAAAACTCATAATTCAATCATATTGCAACATGTCATTTGGTAGTTTTGGTGTGTAGGTACAAGTTACACCACATTCCACACAAAGCAGGTTCAAAATTGATACAGCTACAACACCCTGAAGTAATCTGCTGAATTTCACATGATTCCATTGTTTTGTTGCCAATTAAACCACCTAAGCCTCAAAACACTAAGGTAGACACACCTAGCCTTAGGTATAAGGGCAACATGTAAGGTGAAGTGTGCAAGGATGCCTCTAATTTTGACAACAATAGCAGTAGCCTTAAGGTACTTTTCTCTAAAAATTGCTTTCCATTTATACCATACATTTGTGAGCAATTTATTTTGGGGAATATAATTTTAGTTACATAGAAACCATTTTGCATGGCTTGTCCATCAAGGCTTATTCATAGTTTGATCCACCACAGAGTCACACTCTGTATTAAAATGCTTTCCAGAGTTAATTTTTAAGTGTCATGTGTTAATGCCTAATTGCTCCATCCATGTATAGTTTCTGTTTGACATCCCCCTTAAAGGTGCAAGGAGAGATTTCAAGTCATCCATATTTTCTGTGATATGTAGTGATTTCATGGATTTGACACTCAATAGATTCCCACCTTTTATTTGGTTACAGAAATAACTTAAAATGAAAAGAAAAGGTGATTTGTATAATTATATTTCAATAGAAAACATAGGCTGAATTTTTTATAGGAAATTAATAATTTCCAAAAAAACAGTTCTCAGCTTAATCCTTTCAGATGGGGATATTTTTGATAGAAAGCTTTATGCCAGTCCAGTGCCAAAATCAGAATTTTCAATTTTTTTAAGGGACACCTGTTATTTGAAATCTCTCCCTGCATCTTTAAAGCTCTTTAAGATAAATTTACTACTTGCGATTGCTTGGCATTTGCCCAATTGAAATACATTAAATGTATTATTTACATAATGGACAATTTGCACATATCCAAAATGCAGCATGATTGGGACCATCTGCTAACTGAAATGCACAGGTTCTGAGCATTAATTGGGAATTGGGATGAAGGCTCCATCAATAATTAAAAGGACATAAGGAGATTTTCTCAAGATACAAATTTCTCTAAATTTGCACTTGATTGTCAAACATCTACCGAGAACATTTCAAAGGTTTATTAGACAAACAATTAGAAAAGAAAACCAAAAGTAAAAATACTGCAAATGTTGGAACTTGCCTACTGTCCTAATCAGCCTTTGCTCGAGGTCACATGAGGAATTTTTGCGTTGTGTTGTAATATTCTTATTGGGGTACTTTTGTAATAATTAAACAACAATACCAGTCACACTGTGAAATTATTGTAATCGTGTCATAAACATTTCTGGACACACGAACATGTTAGTAATTATATGTTCCTTGTTAGGGTTATTGTTGTCAATAGGCCTAGCTACTATGCTTTTAAATTCTTGATTTCTGCATGGGAATAAATTTGCCGTGTGGGCTCTCAGCATGCATATCTCAATGCATTTACTTGGAAGTTGTACACGTGTTTCTTGCGTGCATTGTCATATCAACTATATGCCGGTATCCTCTACCCTGTATATGGCGAAACAAGGCCGATTCCCGGTTATTTCTTTAGAATGGGCGGACGAAAACGCTTATTTTCGATTGATTACCAAATTATAAAGAGAGTACGAGCCCCAGTGCGGACGCTTGTTTTCGCACTTACCGAGGTCAAAGTTCCATACTAAAATACAATATTACAACTGTGTAATACGACTGTGCTAAATACGTCACAATCGTCATAGCAACTACGAACATTGCTATACCCATGCTATTTAGAAAGCCATTTTGAAAATCTGCAAAAAAGTCCGTGCCCGATCTATGCGACGATAAAAGTTATGCATAAAACACATGCCTGATGATGTTCTGGGATATAAATAGGTCATTTTATATTCGAGGCGCGCCTGGCGAAAATAAATCGAGAATAGTGCATTTTTCTGTGCCGTAAGTTTGGTTGTTATTGGCGTTGGGCGCGTAAAAACATCCCAAGCGTCCACCAGTGAGCTCGCCGATTCAAGATGGATGTCCGACCTCTAGCCTTTTATTACTCCAACTCTGTGTGGCAAAGGCCAGAATTTGGTGGGTTGACTAGAGTAACACTTTCGTCAATATAGAAACAAAGAGGCTGTTGTTTACGTGGAGCGCCCGAAGTTGAAGTCAAATCACGATTACTGGGAAAGATGGTAGTACTATGAAATGCAGTCACATGGCAATTTTACCGAGTAAATCATGACACTACCATGGTGAAATGCAGTCCAACGATGACAATTTTAATATGACACTACTGCAGTACAACAACGAATTTCGTCTGACGTTGCGGTCACATACAATCTTGGACTGTAGTACTACTGTGTAACAACAACAAAAAGCTGTGTGGACCTAGGTCAAATTAGGGTCTGTCCTCACAGAAGATGGCCACATAATAAACCCAAGAGGGGAATCTTGAGTGTTATTGAATAGGACAGCAGCGTAACCGATTTCTCAAACACCTCGCGCGCCATCCTTTTTGTTGCGCCACCGCCGCGCGTCGTCGCTGTTGCTGCACAAGCACACGCACCTACAAATCTTTGCGTCACTCGTTATGTTATCAGTGTTGCATTTCCCCAGGTTCCATTGTCCGATCGACCAATTTTTCTTGCAAAAAATTATGCGAAAATCAATCGATGGCAGAAACCAGCATCTACAAAGTCTGCACCTCTAATGCACAAAAAGTCTCTGATGACCCTGTTAATTTCGCTTAGGGAAAAGAGAATTTGAGTCTGAGTGATAGCATGTGGCATGGTTGTTATTGTTGTTTTCATCGCTGAAGTTGTGACGAACGTAACATTTACGCGTGGTCATTAATATTGCATTAAGGATTTTCCAAATACGCCGATACGTAAACCAATCATGGTGGTGCCCAAAAAATGATAATGAAGTGCGTATGCTCATTATAATTACTTTTGGGGACCTTGATTTTGGTTAGCTGTTTCGGGCGATCTTCGGGTCGAGTTATATTACGTCTTGGGTCTGCCTATATTGGAGGCCAATGGCGGAGGCCAGAAGCATGGGTGTACACTACTATTAATTTCAAATATTACCGTCGTGACTTTTTTAGAAATCAAGGCAAAACTAAATATTGTTGTCCAGAATGAGCTAGGGAAAGTGCTCAGGTTCTTTTAAGGTCAGAATTATAGAACTTGTTGATAAAGATTTTTTAGAAATCAGATCCTATTCATTTTAGCCCACAAATTATAAATTCGGTTGCAAATTGGTTTTTTTTTTTGAAAACTGGCTGCAATTTTTGCTGGCTTCTGTATTGAAGGCACTATCGGTGATGGCTAAATCAGAAAATAAAACAAAAAACATCAAAATCGATGTTTGGCATGTTGGACGAGTATAGGTCTTTAACATACCCTACAAGTGATAAGACAAATTTAAGCAAACCAATAAGGACAAAATTGGATAACGTAGCTACCTTAATGTCCCTTACAATACAATTACTACAAACACGTAATGAATGGAGGTCGTGTCTTTGAAACTGTTTTCTCCCTTTTCTGTATTTTTTAGTGTAAAAAACAAAGATTATGAAAATCCTACAGACTTATCTTCAATTTTAGCTCTCTTGCAAATTCAAATAGTTTGACTCTTTCGAGTAAAATCCATGATAGGTATTAAGGCCTGATAATATGGTCAATATGGTGGTAAAGATGATAACTCCACATCCTTATAGGATTGCATTAGTGATCAACCTACTCTTATAAAAAAACAAGTATAATCAGAAACAGATGGAACAACAGTGTATTTGATATTAATGTGGGATCGAGTTTATGACAATGTAAGGGTCACAATCTTGACAAATTTTGACAAGCATATGATAGCATATTTGCAACTGAAATAATCATTCATATTCAGCTATATCCTAACATATTGAATGAGGTCAAGGGAGAAATAGGTTACAAACATCTAGTGATTCCCAGTAGTAGTGAATGACTGTCTCTGGTGATAAGTTTCCGTTCAGGTACTGAATAGCATAAAGGACCAGTTAATACAGCCTTTATTCAACAGTATGCTAAGCAGCTAAGGAAGGACTTTGAATGTTACAATAAACAAAAGAAATGAAGAAAATTCAGTCACATTTGTCTGCATTTAAATGTTTCATACATCTCCACGGACCAACTTTTCCAGTTGAAATGGTGGGTGAATTACCATGGAATCAATCAAAGCAGCCCAAATGTGCACAATGTTGTCAATCAGCCACATGATTCTGGTGCTCCTGGATGGTGTAACTACAACCTGCGTGTAGTCTTAGTTGAATTCTTAGTTTTTGGATTATCATGTAAATACATATCGAAGGTGAAATTAGAGGACGTACTCAACACACTAAAATAATTGAAAGATTTTCTTAATTCTGCGTCATAATGGCTCATACTAAAGTTTATATAATATTTGATTACAGTACCATATACGAGCTTTATGAGATGTTACATTTTAGTACTGAATATGATTGACTAGTTTCTCAAAAGCAGTATTACCGCAGAATTAAGAAATCTTTTTATATTTTTTAGTGTTGAGTTACGTCCTTCTGATCTAAACCCTCGATATCAGCTGGTGCATTTTAGTATTGCCCTGATCTCCCGTGATTCCTTAAAAAAACTTTTTTCATCCTGAAAACGTTCCTTGTAACATGAAAGATATCATTTAGACTGATCAACGCATGATTGAGTAGTCAAGCAATGATTGAATACTGCACTATTAACTCTAACAAATATGTAGCCTTGCATGTACTCTGTACATTTTCAAACCACACAGTAACACATGATAAAGAAGTTATTTATTTAAATGCACTGTTGAATAGAGGTCTTAATTTCATTGTGAAAACAAAATATCATGGCAGGCAAAATATTTCAAATTTCCTAGTGTTCCTCAGCTACGCTTTATGAAAACACTATTCACCAATATTTGCAAAATTGTGTCACACATTCCCCAGACCCCACCTGTGTTGCACATCTCGTACTCACCATGCTCACCTAGTTTTACTACTTCAAGGCTGCATTTTCATGTATGAGACCTCTGACATTCACATCTTAAAACACTGCATTAAAACTGTAAGCAGAGCTGTATGTGTCAACAATGATCACTGAATTACTCCACTGGAAGGTTTCAGTTTATAGGGGAGGCCATGAGATTCATAAACATAGCAATGTGCACCTACATGCCCCAAATAGTCTAAACTAATTGACAATTGTAATTCATGATGATGACACTGAACTGACATTAACTGCTTCCTATTCACCTAAGGTCATTACACAATATTATCAAACCTCATGGCAATGATTAAGGTGTTCAAACCTTGAAGATAGTAACACATTAGTTGGCAGTCTTGGTGCCTTGAGCTCTTTACTTGCTTGTAGGAAAATCCCATAATTCTACTGTGAGCAACCCCTTAAGTAGCCTCTTTATGAAAGGATTGCGACATCTAAGAAGATTCCATGTAGCCAGAATACTCTTCACAAAGCAGATAAAAGAGTATTGTATATTTTGGGATCCCACACAAGTAGTGGGTAAAGTAAACTTCACTATTCCCACTATTTGAATTATAATTTATATAAAGGGGAAGACCCGATTTCATCAGTATACAAAGTTTTTATCTTGATAGAATGGCCTTCACCCCAAAAATCTGTTGTCCGTAAATCCATTTTGATGTGAGTGATGTGATGTGAGTAAAAACGTGACTTTGTAAGCCCATTAACCCTAACACAACTAAATCTCACTAAAGCTCACTGCACTGAGTGAGGAAAATGCACTAAGTCCAGAAAGTAGCGATGACGTCATCAAACCAAGACTCATATGGGCACGAAATTGCTGGCCGGGCCAGCGACACTGCCGTAGCGTGCTATCCCGGGTCATAGGGCTGGGGCCCGAAGGGCCCTGGGTTCGAATCCCACCCGAATTTGCGACTTTTCTTGTTCCCCTCTTCCCTCACTCCTGTCACAGTCCCCATCCCGGAGATAGGCTAAAACCGAGGTGGGGTTAGGGTTAGTTAAAGCTCTTTTTTTTCCATATAAAACCCTAACACAACTAAATCTCACTAAAGCTCACCGCACTGAGTGAGGAATATGCATTAAGTCCAGAAAGTAGCGATGACGTCATCAAACCAAGACTCATATGGGCACGAAATTGCTGGCCGGGCCAGCGACACTGCCGTAGCGTGCTATCCCGGGTCATGGGGCTGGGGCCCGAAGGGCCCTGGGTTCGAATCCCACCCGAATTTGCGACTTTTCTTGTTCCCCTCTTCCCTCACTCCTTCAGTCCCTCCCGAGGTGGAGTTAGGGTTAGGTACTGTTTAAAATTAATATTGGTCGACCAAAATGGGGCACATTTTCATTCATAACTTCCAATCCAAACATCCTTTAGCCCTAAGATTTCACAGGGTAAATGAGAAAAATAGATTTCTTCAGATACAAAAATTGTGACCACTTCTGGGGGTTCTGGGGACAAAGCTATTAGATATGGATATTAGACCAAATGAATGTTAGACCAGATGGATATTAGACCAATGGATATTAGACCAGATGGATATTAGACCAGATGGATATTAGACCAATTCGTGATTATATGGACGATATGGATATTAGATGATACGAGTTTTAGACCAAATGAATATTAGACTACATGGCTATTAGACTAAATGGTTATTAGCCTAAATAGTTATTAGACTAAATGGTATTAGACCAATTGGAGTTAGACAAAATGGCCATTAGACCAATTGGGATTAGACCAAATGGCAAGTCACCTATCAGAGATTCATCTGAAAGAGTCAAAATATTAATTGAAATATTGTAGGAATAGCTTAAAAGTGAAGGATAAGGCTGTAGACCTCTGATAAGTTACTTTTTCCCAATGGAGAACTGACAGAAAAGGAAGAAAATGGCTGTGTTTGAAGATATGAATCTCCAATCAGTTATGTGTTGTAGCAGGTGTCCGTACAGACAGATATGACTAAAATATCCAATTGTTCTTTTTAAGTTGCTTCGGGTCTTGACGTTTGCAGGGTATTTTAGGATACTTGGACTTGTTACAGACATGCTAAAACCTAGTTTTTGATGATTTGTTTTTTTCAATTTTCTGACTCAGCAATCACTAATAGTGCCTTTAATGACAACCATCAAAACATATGCACTAAAAATCAAAACAATAACAAAATTCAAAAAATAAAATAGGACCACTTACACCAAGGCTAGACAGTTCCTCACTCATGATAAATGATATATTAAGTAGTGATCTATATTTATTGCATTAATTCTCTTTCTAAAAATAATTCCTATAAAAAAGTGACCTCGAATTATTATGCAGTTTCAATGGGTCTATAAAGCTTCAATTGCTAGTATCACCTATATAAAAAGAAATATATTGAAATAACTATAATACCTCCATGATAGATGCTGCTTCCCCCTTAAAACATCCTTGAAATCAATGATGTATCATTAAATCAAAACAAACAGCGCCCAAAGTTAACTTGATAGATTTCCTTCTGGTAGATTATTGATTAAATGATCATAAAATAGATCGATAGCCATTAAGTGGAAGCCCATGCCTCTTGAATGAGTTGAATGCTTTGTTCTCAACCGTTTATCAAGGGTGAAAAAATAGTCAGGGACAGTGGAATTTTGGCAAGGAGAGACTCCCAATTCTATAAGCAGAAATCAATTTTTAATCAGTTTCTTTAAAATAGCCTTATAAAGGAATTGATTGTGGCAAACTGGCAAAACAACATAATCAAACATTGCTCATGATTTCACAGTCTGTTACAGTTTGTTGATACAAATGGCAATTTTTAAATAAAATACAGCATTTCCTGGAAAAATGTGTTGCCTGCCATTGCAGTTTGAAATGGGGGGTTCAAAGGTCACATGGGGTCATCAGAGGTCAACCTGTATATTACTGCAGATGAGTCTGGGGCCAGTGATTCTTCTGACAAATATGAAGAATTAATAGATCAATTCAATTGATAAGAGTATCCAGTAAGTGCAGGGTTAACATTTTTCACACACACACACACGCATGCACGCACACATGCACACACACACTCTCTATCAAAGTAATCCTGTGCTACTCTGCTTGCAGCAGATGATGCAAAAAGAAAAATAAGTTAGGGTCTACAAATTATTTTTCCGATTCTCTTTGAAGGTCAGTGACAAATCTGCACTATGTATAATTTGACTCTTGTAGATGATTTTGAAATCAACTTCTCACTTAAAAAGTATCCCACACTAACCAAACAATTTACTTTCTAATCGTTTTGGCCATAAGATAAATTTAAAGGTGCAACGAGAGATTTCACATATCAGGTGTCCTAAAAAATCGAAAGTACTGATTTTTGCCCTGATGTAAAGCTTTCCATCAAAAATATCCCCATCTGAAATGATTAAGCTCAGAAATGGTTCTTTGGTACAAAAATTGTGAAATTTCCAATTTCGTATAGGAGCAAATACGAAATTCAGCCTATGTTTTATATTGAAATATAACCAAATCAAAATCACTTTTTTCTCTCTTTTAAGACATTTCTATAGCCAAAGAAATCTGTAAGAAATCTATTGAGTATCTAATCTATATGAAATTACTATTATGGCACAATATTTGGGTGGCCTCAAAATCTCTCGTTACACCTTTAAGATACTTTGAAACGTCTGGCACCTCATAAGTTTTAAGTGTTGTGGGAAAAGGGTTAGCAAGCACTGTGTGGTCAGTGGCCACTACATACAGTGGGAAAATCATGGGTCGTAATGATTATTGACTTCTGGACCGAGGTTGCCGTATTTTGAATCTTTAGCAGAATTGGTGCTTGCAACTCTCTGGGTACAATAAACATGTCAAAATCCTATTACTATAAACTCAGAAATTAGTGTTCGCTGGGAGGAATACAACTTTAATTAAGCTACATTCAAGGTAAATCCAAAGAATAACGGAATTCAAGAGACATGAAAAACCAATAATTGTTCAAACTTCCATATAATAGAGTTGAACACCCTCTTCTGTTAGGGACATCTGCTGTCCATGTTACCTACAGCAAGATGGAAGGACTTTTTGCTAGTCACAAGCATTAAGGAAAAGCGATAACACAGATTGCAAGTTAGGTTTAACATTATAAAAATATTGACGGCTATGAGGGGGGCATGTTGAAACTATAGGCCCAAGTTATCGCAAAACCATACTATGTATGGTTTCGAGATCACATGGGCCTATAGTTCAACATGCTCCGAATAAAAAGCAGTCAATATTTGTTTTATTAGACCGAATATATAGAGTTTTGTCATCTGATTGGTTTTTTTAAAAGAACATTTTTTATAGCCAGGATGCTAACACAGCCTATATCATGTGTAGGCCATGGCGTGCATGCATGGTTAAACAATTTTGGTACTTAGGTCCAAAACTTGTGAAGAAGTATTTAGCATCAACTGTTCTTGTGCTGTGAGACGGAAGTGAGTTGGAGTCAAAAACGGATCGCTGTAATAGAATTCTTGCATGTTTGTCGGCAAGAGGCGTACAATTTTCCTAGCATTTCTTAAAATTCATTGACTCGATGATCCAGCTCCGAATTCGGCAACCTTTTACAGGGGCCTACAGATGGCGTTCACATCGGTTGTCAATATATAATCCTAAATATCTTCAACGTGTATTTTTACCTGCCGTTTGGTATGAGCCCTATGAGCTTGCATCTCTGTTCTTCATCTACAAGCTCAAAGCATGAATACTGATGCTGAGATTCAGCCATTTCATTGCTCTGTTTGTATCAGACTTACATACAGCACAGTACGGTAAACTAAGAAATGCGAGGTTTGCTTATATTCATCTCTTACACTAGCTTCAAAATGTGTACACTCATAATTCGGATGAATAGTTCGTACGACAGTCTTTAACGCTGGGAAGAGGTGTCAGGGCATAGTTTATAAAACTCTGCTCACTCTGCCCAGGGCATAGTTCATCAATTCTTGAAGATAGTTTTGAATTAATGTCGCCATTGCTAACCAATCAGATACAGGGATCCATATATGAGGTAAGATTGCTGCTATCTTTTCCTACTATTTTTAAACTTGAAACACTACTGTGCATAAAACCTCCTAGCAAACCTTGACTAATCCTGGATTTCCCCACAATTTTAAGACTTGTTAGAGCTTACGACCTACAACATGTAAAACATCAAAACAGACACCATCAAAAACCTTGAAAACATTAAAAAAAAAAAAAAAAAAAAAAAAGAAAGATTAAAAGTGTGAACCAGGGATCCTAAATAAATAGCCGGATGAGGACCACTCGATCAAGAGAAGGATGGTACGACACACTGATATGCATGAAATCTGTGCTTATAGTTCGCCAGCCGTGCGCGGCGCTCTATAACGTACGTCATCCCACGGTTTACGTCTGAATCGTTATGCATAAATTAATTATTGTCGCTTATCGAAAGTGGGTGGCGATATCACCATCGATATCGAAATTGTCTATGGGCATTTGTACACAGTGTCACCTGCCTGGTGTAACTGGTGTCGCAAATAATTTTAATCAATACGTCAAAACAGAATGCCGCTTCTTTTTTCTCTTGATGGCTCGATTTGCCCACCTTGATGAAGAAGTGTCTTGTCCTCCAGAATTTCATCGTTCTGAATATGACAATTATTAAATTATTAATGGTTTACAAACGCCAAGATATGTGACATATCATAAATACCAGGCCAGGCCTAACAAATTAAGTAACCTTCATCAAAGAAGTAGAGATTCCTAATCCTAACCTGAAATAATATTAGGAGACCACTTCAAGTCTGCTGTTTAATCCATGGGGACATTGGTCAATAATTCAAAAAATTCTAGAAATGACCGCAACCAAAATTGATGCGAGTGTTTTCATACAAAAAGTGGGATTTCCACTGCAGAGGGTTAACTCTCCTTTGGTCAATCCCATTTGGTCCACTTTCTACTTGAGGTGCCAGTACTATGAGTAGTTCAAGGTTGGTAATGACCACTAAGATGTGATATGAGTAACACACACTAACCTAAAACAAAACAACACTTCCGACCATATGTAAAATACTAGTTACGATCACCAATAGTCCAGAAGAAAACGTACAAGTACGTATAAGTACAAATACGTACATACGTCATAATTTCCCACAATGCAATGCAACTTTTTAAAGAAATTCATTAGGTTTTAACATTTCACCCCGGGACAGTTTACTTTTAAAGTTCTGAAGCTGCAATCTTCACTGTAAAGAGTTATAAGGTTTATCAACAAAATGTATGAGCAGATTTTGATATTTTTTTAAATAAAAGATATCAATTAAGAAAATAGACATGTGTGTCACATTTTTTTCAATAATTAAATTTTGACGCATGAAATCAAAATTTTGACACATAGAATTTGTTTATAATGTTGTTTGGCATCAGTTCTGAAATTTTTATCCTTTCTTGATTCAAAACTGAGAATCCCGATAAATGATGATGTACGTACTTTTCGTGTACGTACAAGTACACCATCGTCTGCACTGACCAATACTGTAGTTTTGGACAGAATAGTGACCAAACAACCACATAATCTTGGCACACTGGCAAAAGGACATGCCAACACTAGGGTTATTCCTTCATATTGCAACGAAAACTAGTTCTAGCATCAAGACTATTAAGGTCATTTGTGAACAAGGCACCTTAATTGTGTTATGGTTCATTAGATCTCAAAAAAAGGTTATTTCCAAATTTCAGTTGATTCTGAGATGCATTTTGATGTTATGAGTGAATGGTTCATATTGTAATGTTCTATGGCCAATGTGTTGTAACTTCTCTCTGTTTATGGCCAGAAAATAAAAATTACAAATTCTTCCAGAGAATACTGAATTTGCATAAGGTTACACAACATAATCTATATAGGCCAGTGATTCAAATGATTGCCAAAATCTTAACTTTTGAGATAAGTCGGTGGATGAGGCTAAGGATCACAAAAATGACCCTTAATGTAGATTAGCATCGTTGAACTCCCATTGAAATTGCTTACTATGGCTTTACTGTATATCAATCAACCCTTTTTGAGGAATAACACGTATCTATCTGTGAGAAGAAAAGACCAAAATAAGGTGCAGTATGTTTTTAATGTGTTTTTAAGTGGCATGCCTACCCAACGACTGTGCTTGACCACATACATTTAAAACAATTGCCTGAATAGAGAAATATATAAAGTCAATATTTTGCCAAAATATATGAAGAAAATGAGAAAACTGGTGATCATCAATGAAATAAAAACAAAACAATAAGCCTCAAATCCGAAATGAGCGCTAATTATGTATTTCAGTCTTGTTCAGAAAAAAACTTTAAAAAAGAACTTTTTTGTAAGTGCATGTATTACATAGTAATTTTTTGAACGGGGTGGGCCCTCAAAAAAACCAAGTGAGCATGGATGACTGGCTGACTCACTTTCAACTTGAAAGGTGAAAAACTTTTCAGAATGGTATGATGCATTAAAACGATTTTGGTGTAGCAATTAGAGAGATGGTGACAAAGTTGACAACTGTCATAACAATCAGTCAAGTTACCTCTTGTGACTGAGCACTATGAGTTTTTTACAACATGTATTCACACAATAAAATACTGTCTAATGAGGAAAATGAACATTACAAAATGGATTTGTATATAGAAATTTTGATAGCACCAGCAGGAGAGATATTCTACATGGAATGAAATTGATATAACAATCATCAGACCAACAGGAGTACAACCCTGGGAACGACAGTCATATCTTTTGTGATTTAATGAGCAACAGATAGTATTACAAACTTCCTTTTCAACCCCAAAGGTGGCGTCTTTGTCTCTAAAGTAGTGTACAAGGAATATCAGGTCTGGTTGATCACCCAAGAAGTCAAGAGGTCAGCTCCAGTGAAATGAGATCACATCATGGTATACTTGACAGCTTGGTATAGTAATTTAGTGGTTGCAATGCTCCTTGGACTCAGACAAAGGTGTTCAGGCATTAAGTGGATTCAGAGACTCCTATTCACCAGGCCTGGAGGAGATGCAATATCGTGTGATATAGAGGTAAATTGCACTTTGACCCTTTGCTTATCATGGATCCTGCCTTGGACCATTCCCCTTATGCTACATGTTCTTTGGAACACTGTTGAGTGGCTTATTACCAAGGTAAAGCCAAGGTATACTAGGTATAGCCTTGGACAAATGCACTGGATGGCACTAGTGAGAATAGAGCAGTATGTTTACCAAACAATGGTTAGAGAACAAGGGTATTATTAAGTACAAAAGTGCAAGAACTATAAAAAAATTCTTCAAAACCAAACTGGCACTTACTGTTTGACAGCTTCGAGTGTCATGGTCGACACTCGCGATCAGAATGACACTGGTTGGTCATCCTTCTTTCTGGTGGCTGAAATCTACCTGTAGGTGGCACTACTAGTAGAAGAGGGATCATAAAAGATTATGAAAATGGGCCCCTCTTCTCTGTCTGAAATGAGGTTCCTTTTCTTCAGATCCAAATCTATCATCTATTGTGTATATCAGATCTTTGTCAAGATATCTTCTGTGACTGATTGAAGTGTCCACCCTCTAGTTCATATTTTTCTCATTGCTCAGTGAATTTAAGGCCCAGGAAAATGTTTCATCGGATATTACAAACAAAATGTCTCTAAAATGTAACCCCATGCGGACAATGGATAAGGTCACCCACCTTTAATGACCAAACTCGATCTCTTCAATATCTCCTTAATAAGTGGTAGCTGCTTGAGCCTACATAGCAGAGTCAAACACACACAACACCTTACGCCTATCCAACAACCAAATTTACCATATCCTTCCAGATACATGTAGATGCCCATGCCCTTAAAAAAAGTGCCCCACTTCACACTGTAAAACAAATATTTATGAAATGTTAATCAGATTGCAATGACTTGCGAAAAATTATAAATGGAATAAAATTTGCATAAATGGTGTATCATAATGCCATAAGTATAATTGCAACAAATATGTTTTATAGTGAAAAATAAGCACCATCCGTAGACTACTTTAGTGCCGGGTGCTCTTGGATGAATACAGCACATAGACTGAGTTTTTAAGGTCAATGGCTTTTCCTAAAAGGGAACCCAAAATAGCCACGGCTTTTCAGAAGCAATGAACATTATGTATTACACTTTGTGGTAATATTTCGACCATTATCAGTATTAATTTCATCATATTTCCAAAAAACATTCATTAAAATGCAAATTGACAAAAGTCTGTAGACTACCACAAAGCCCCAGTGCTGGGAAGGTTTTAATAGAAATTACATTATCCATAAACTGATATTTAACATGAAAGATTGGATTTTCCTTCATAACTTAGCCCACTCTCATCAGTAGGACTGAAGCTTTCAGTTACTCATTAAATAAATTATCTCCCAACAAAAATTACCTGAATGCCAGAAGCAAACCAAACAGACAACGCTATCGAAGGATCTCGCAGATGAAATGTCTCTAAAATTGTGACCCTAAGTCGATGAAATAATTCCCAATTGATATTATTTGGGGAGTGAACCCATGTAGAAATGCCCCCAGCTGATACCATTTTATTTCTTACAGTCAATGACATTGCATTGGTAATTATAACATTGGCTGTGGCTTTCAACTACTATAAAGAACATCTGATATTTCCAGTTTTCCAGTTTTATCAGTTATAAAAATGTTCCAGGCCCATGAATACACTGTTGGAATTCCTATACTCTACTTTTGGTGTCTATTTCACTGACCTGGGGTGCACTCCAAACCATTTCATGGTTGGTCTAGATAGATGTGGTTACATCTTTGTAACTTAATCTTAATTAAATTGCTCCAAATGCTGACATCTTAAAGTAGTTACTGCTAGGTCTTCTTTTGAGTCTGGCAAAACTTGCTCCCCCAAGCAGTTCCAAAGTTATTTCACAAACACCTGTAAACACAAAAACTAATGAATGATAGCCCTAAACACAATTTGTGGTATTGAAAACCCACAATAAACTGCGATATTTTGTTGGAAAGACATGACATCCAGTGAATTTTATATTGGTGCCTGTTGAGGTGTAGCACCAGTAAATTTTACTTGCTCAAGTTCAGCATATTGTCTATATCAAATCACCTATGAATTATATGGATGGAGAGCCCAAGAAAATAAGAGACTGTTGTTTCCAATAAGAAGAAATAAGGAGCATAAATGACCAATCTGAGATTCTGAAATAATCTTTCAGATTTTGACCAAGAAATTTGCAAGGGAAACGCCTGGGGGGGGGGGCAAATGGAATATTTAAATCTGTACAAGAAGATCTATAACATCGCTGTCGTTAGTTTGTGAATGGGGGACAAAGGTCACATGAGGTCACAACATGTGGGAGAAATACCCAAAGACATTGTATCTACCCAGATAGCAACTGACATCGGGACGACTTCGTGATACGTCGGCACGGTCGCGGTCGGCAAAACCAACTCGAGCCGACGTTGTGGAAAAAATGGTGGGGAACAAATGGTCGTTTGATGATCGGCAAACCAACGTCAGCCGACGTTGGGAAAACGGTGGGAAATTGGTCGTTAGATGGTCAGCAAACCGACGTCAAGCCGACGTTGGGAAAAAACAGGGGGGAATGCGTTTGATGGTCGGCAAAACCAACACTTCAAGCGACGGTTGGGGAAAACGGTGGGAGAAGTGGTCGTGGATGCGGCAAGCCAAAACGTCAGGGCGAGATAAGTTCGGAAAAAAAAATGTGAGGAACCTGGTCGTTTTTTTGTTCGGCGCAGGCCAACGTTGGGCCGATGTTGGGGGAAGGGTGAATGTGTTTTATGGTGTAAGCCAACGTCGGGGCGAAGGTGGGGAAAATGGTTGGGGGAACTGTCGTTTTGTGGTCGGCAGGCACCAGGCTGGGGTTTAATACGTGTCCGTGTAAGACTATAATTAACTAAACATCCTACTTAGGCTCATAATTAATACCACCACAGAAATTAGTAGGCCTATAGCTGACCGTACATGGGTTTCAGCAAAATAGGCCCTATGTTAGCAAATGTGCGTAAAAATAAAACTTGAGGCCTTTCAGGGTTTTTCTCCTCTGTGAAGCTCTGTGACACATTTCGCCATTTTGAGTATTTCGTCTTTACTTAGGGTGTTAATCTACTGTTGAAGCTTTTTTACCATTGATATATTATATTTTGCCCGTTGTAAGTCAAGCAGGATAACGTTGCTCAGTTGGATAGTCGTCGGTCTTCTAATACAAAAGTCCCTGGTTCGAATTCCGGTCAAGGTAAGTTGATTTTCAGTGCTATGTAAAGATTATCTAAACCAAGATAGGACAACTACCCTGGTGTATCTAAATGTGAAAAACCATTAGCGGAAATGTTCTTTTTGTCATTTGCAAAAAGCCACAATTAGCAGGGCTCCATGCAAGCGATTTTTTCTGGTGTAGCTATTTTTGCCAACGGCTATTCTTTTTGATCACGTTGATTGTGCAAACGTACTAGGGGAAAAAAATTGCTAAACAATTCGTAAGGGCATTTCGTGATCCACAGTCTCGTCCACCCTGACTTACCAAAAGATGTTGAGATTTTTATACTCAGCCTGAACCGTTTAGCCTTAGTAATCCATGTGTGCCCAATCTTACGTGCAAAGTTGGTCGCATCTGTAAGAAATTCGCAATTTGTATTTTTCTGTTTCTGTCCGTACACGACAGATTTCAGCAAAGTAGCCTATGGAACCGTGGGAAACGAGCAATTGCTCATAACAAAACCGCAATATCGGGGTCGCTCACATTTTGGGAATAAGCTTTTCTCAAGGATATCAGAAGGTGCTAAAAATCACAGAAATGCATCTTTAAAATTGCTAGCACAATGGCATAAAAAATGTGTAGGAAACTGCTATGCTAAACAATCTATCGTGAAGCCCTGACAATTAGTGATTTTAAAAACATTGGCAAAACATTGTTTATTATGGTTTGGATAACGTTGGCCCAAACAGTGACTATGCAGCAGGCCAGGACAGTCTGTTCCCCTTCCCTCCTGCATAAAGATGGTAACTCACATTAAAATCGCCTGCTTACATTATGGTATGGTGGGAGTGCCTGATACCCTTTAATAATAGCAACAAAAGCGGCAATATTTATACTCGATTCGCGCTGATATAGGACAACCTGTACTTTTTTACGGGTGAGGGCTGTTTGTGAGAGGCGCAAAGCAATTAAACTTTACAGCAATTCCTTCCTGCGTTCTTATACTGTGTGCTCTACGTCAGACGAAAGATGCGTTGGCAAAACAGAGAGGGTCACTGGTAAGTACGACATTAATATGTGAAATACTAAACCTGTATAAGGCAGGTGCACTGTTGAATTCTTAAGGTATAACAATTGTTAATTGCCTCTGATCCACACAGGTGATATTGGCCTTATCATTACTTTCATACTGTTACCTAAACTAAAAGACTAATACAATCGCAATATACCCGCTCCATGAGGGGGCCACGTAGTTCTTAATAGTTTAAGCACACGCACGTTTGAGAAAATAGTTGGAAATGAAAACCTTCGCTTAAAACATCAAAAGTAAACACATTTGTAATTTGAACGTCGCCTAATTAAACTCTTTAGTGTAAAAGCATTCAGGCGAA